>VZRE01015727.1:132-25057 GCA_013396775.1 Cephalopterus ornatus | reverse complement strand
CTATATAAAGTTTATAAATATATATAAAGTCCATATATATCTCTATATAAAATCCATATATCTATATAAAGTCCATATATCTATATAAAGCTCATAAATAGATCTTTATAAAATCCATATACATATCTTTATAAAGTCCATATATATATATAAAGTCCATATATCTATTTAAAGTCCATAAACATATATATAAAAAGTCCATATATATATTTTAAAAGTCCATATATATATATATATAAAGTCCATATATATATATATTTTAAAAGTGCATATATATATATATATTAACTCTCACACTTGCTAGGCTTCAGTGCTGCCCCAGGGCACAAGGAGATAATAAGAACAAGTAATTCCACGTGGATTTCACTCCTCTGGGGACTATTTTTCCTCAGGGCTGGACACTTGTGAGCTGCAAGGCTTCTCCCGCCTTTGCTTGATGTGCACAACAACACAGCAGGTGTTTCCATGGATTTGCATCCCCCGTGGAGCGGCGGTGTCCCTGAGGGGGTGGGAAAATGGGATTCGGAGGGAGGAGAAGGCTGAGTTTGTGCTTTGGTTCCCAAGAGGAGGTGATGGGAAACACGTGACCAAAATTCGGTCTAAGTGAGAAATAGGCTGAAAGGGATCTTTCGATTCGCTGCTCCATCCTTCCCTCAGGCTTGGAGAAACCTGGTCTAGAGGGAGTTGTCCCATCCCATGGCAGGGGGCTGGAAGGAGATGATCTTGAAGGTCCCTCCCAAGCCAAACCATCCTGGGATTCTCTTCAAAGCCCAGCTGTACCTCTGGTCTCCCTTTGCTCCCTCCCTGCCCTGCCGGCATCTGAAATATCTTCAGCACCTGCAAAACATGACTCTCACCTCAAGCAGCTGCATTATTCCCCACAAAAAATGGGGAAAAAAAATGTTGGGTTTTTTTTTTTTTTCAAAACACAGGTGCCATCTTTCTTTGAGGATCCATAGGAATGGTCCTGTGTCCCAGTGCAAGCACTCAGTGGCTTGGTTCCCTGGAAAGCCTCAGATGAGCCATGAGAGGTGTAGAATAATTTCCTCACCTCCAGTTCTGTGTCCTGCTCTGGTGTCCTCACAGGACACCGCAGGAAAGACCTGTTGGAGCAAGCCCAGAGGAGGCCACGGAGATGCTCCAAGGGTTGGATTCCCTCTGCTCTGGAGCCAGGCTGGGAGAGCTGGGGGTGTTCACCTGGAGAAGAGAAGGCTCCAGGGAGACCTGAGAGCCCCTTCCAGGGCCTAAAGGGGCTCCAAGAGAGCTGGAGACACAGTTTTTGGGTGGGTCTGTTGCAGCAGGACAAGGGCTAATTGTTTAAAAGAAGGTCGATTTAGGTCTCTTGTAATGAAGACGTTTTTTACAATGAGGGTGGTAAAACACTGGATCAGGTTGCCCAGAGATTCCCAGATCCTCCATCCCTTGACATATTCAAGGATGAGGCTCTGAGCAACCAGGTCTCATGGCATGGTTGGAACTGGATGATCTTGAAGGTCCCTTCCAACCCAAACTTTTCCTGTAATTCTACCATTTCATGATTCCATTATTTGACTTCTGACCCCTCTTGGTCTCTTGCAGGTTCGTCTCTGCAGTGTTACAACTGCAAGTCCCAGCTCAGCAACTCCAAGTGTCTGACCAAGGAGACATGCCCCAGCGGCAAGGACATGTGCAAGACAGATGTGATCCGTAAGGAAAAGGGAGGGGGGAAATGTCCTAACTGGAATTTGGGAGCCAAACTTGTTCCCAGCCTGAGGTGTCCAGTCCCAGCCTCACCTCGTCCAGATACACCAGGGGGGATCAGGGATCAAGGCTGAGAGTCCAAATGCCTCTCACCTATTACAAAATTAGGTGTAATTCTCTTTCATAACACCCAAAATCATTTGCTTACGAGGGCGATAATTAAATTTATGGCTTTGAAATATCTGCAAACACGAATTAAAATGTGAGGGGCTGAGTCTGCTGAAACCTCATTGTGAAGTGAGGAGGAGCTTCACTTGAGAGCTGATTTTAGGCTATTTCAAGAAAACTGAGAGAATTTCTCTTACATCCAGCTCTGAAAGGAACCATCTGTGTGTCTTGATGATTTTATTCTCCCATTCCTGAGCTGGTTTGCCCTCGTCAGATCTGTGGTGACAGCTCAGCTGCTCTTAGACCCAGGGACATGAGATGCTCAAACTCCTCCCTGTCAGGCAGTAGATGTAACACCTCCACTAGGAATTATCCTGGTGGGAAATGTGCAAATCCATGACATTCCCAGGCAGGAGAGCTTGTATAACACAGTTGGCCCTATTTATAGCCTATGGCAAAAAGTCGGTGCCCAGAATAGGTTGCACAGGATCAGGAGATCTCGTGGAGATCAAAATCTGCTGGAAAACTGCAGAAACTGACCAAAAAATTGGGCTGTGCCTCTCAGAAACAAATTAAACAACTCTGCCATCTGAAATGGGCACTGATGGGTTTCCTGGGTGTTGAAAGGCTCCTGAAACAAAGATGTGTGGGATAGGGATTAACATTGACAGAGGGCAGGGTTGGATGGGACACTGGGAAGAAATTCCTCCCTGGGAGGGTGGTGAGGGGCTGGAATAGAATTCCCAGAGAAGCTGTGGCTGCTCCACCCCTGAAAGTGTTCAAGGCCAGGTTGGATGGGGATTTGGAGTAACCCGGGCTAGTGGAAGGTGTCCCTGCCCATGGCAGGGGGTGGAATGAGATGATCTTTCGGGTCTCTTCCAACCCAAACCGTTCTGTGATTCTCTGTCTTTGTTTCCAAGAAATGAGCTCAGATAACAATTATTATTCAATTCCAAGTCCTTGTAGTGATGCTCCTGCTTTCCTCCCAGGCGTTGTAGGGCTCTTCAGCATCATCAGCAAGGGCTGTGAGTCGTCCTGTGAAAACTCCTACCAGGACTTCAACGTGGGCAACAGGAACGTCTCCTGCTGCAGCAGCGACTTGTGCAACACCAACGCCGCGGGCTCCGTGAGGTCCAGCTACGGCATGGCAGGAGGGGTAGCAGCTGGTGTGCTCTGGATCTTCCTGAACAACAAGCTGTGAGGAGCCAAGAGGCCTCCCATGACCACAGAAAGTCTTGGAGCACCCGTCTAACAACAGGAATTGTAAGCAGGAGCAATGCGGTGTGTTGGGCGCCCAGCACCCTTGGAGTTGATGGCTCTCTTTGCCAGATGACAGCTTCCTCTTCACCTTTATTGCAAAGCTGTAGCGCTACCAGATCAGAAAATACATGTTCACGCTGCCTGCAAAACACCTAAAATAAACTTATTTCCAAACCAAGTGTCAGAGTGTTGCCTGTTTATCACCCAGCCCCCTATTTGTCCCCCAGCAGCGACTGCAGGGTGGGTGTTGTGTGTCTGGTTCAACCTCGGTCCTTGCTGGGTAACGTGAGCTAGTCTCCTTGTATGAGCAGGAATTCCACCTAGAGGATGAGGGCAAGGCTGTGGGTGTGTCTGCCTGGGCTTCAGTAAAGCCTTTGGTGCTGTATCCATGGCATTCTCCTGGAAATGGCTTGGGCAAGGTGCACTCTTGGCTGGGTTAAGATCTGGCTGGATGGAGGCCCAGAGAGCGGTGGGGAGGGAATGGTGCCACATCCAGCTGACGGCTGGTCACTGGTGGTGTCCCCCAGGGACCACTCTTGGGGCCAGTCCTGTTCAATAATGAGTTAATTGATGATCTGGGTGAGGGGATCAAGGCCACCCTCAGTAAGTTCATTGCTGAGGCCACACCTCAAGTCCAGCGTCCAGTTTCGGGCCCCTCATGACAAGAAAGACATTGAGGGGCTGGAGCGTGTCCAGGGAAGGGAACGGAGCTGGGGAAGGTCTATGTAAGTCCTGTGAGGAGCCGCTGAGGGAGCTGGGGGGGCTCAACTTGGAGAAAAAGGAGGCTCAGGGGGGACCTTTTTGCTCTCTCCAACTCCCTGGCAGGAGTTTGTAGCCAGGTGGGGGTCAGGCTCTGCTCCCAGGGAACCAGTGACAGGAGGAGAGGAAATGGTCTCACGTTGCATCAGGGGAGGTTCAGGTTGGACATCAGCAGGAACTTCTTCACAAAAAGGGTGGTCAGGCACTGGAAGGGGCTGCCCAGGGAGGTTTGGAGTTCCCAACCCTGGGGGTGTCCAAGTAACTCCTGGATGTGGCACTCGGTGCTCTGGGCCGGGGGACAAGGTGGGGATCGGGCACAGGGTGGACTCCATGGGCTGGGAGGTCTTTTCCAACCTCAGTGACTCTGGGATTCTGTAGGTTCTGAGAGGTTCCATGGCAGAGCAGAATAGAGGTGGCAGCTGCACCTCCAAAGCTTGAGGGGCTCTGGCTTATGACAAACTCTGCAGGGCACATCCCCCAGGCAAACCTGTGAAGAGCCATCACACCTGAAGGGGGACTTGCTGTGACCCGGAGACCCTGGGACCCTGCACCACGTGAGGCAACGGCAGAGCTCACCTTCCCTGCCCCGTGTTCCCACAGCCATTCCCACACCTTCCCAAAGCTTTAGCACCCTTGGGATGGTGAGCAGGACTGCACATTCAAGTGCCTGGAGCACCATGGTGGGCAACAACCACTGGAGTGAAGTGGAAAGGTGTCCCCACCGTGTCCTGGTCAAGCAAATCAGTTCTGGGATTGCCAGTCTCCATCCTGGCCACAGTGGCATCCTCTGAAGGACCTCGTTCCCCATGGGCAGGTTCCTCCTTGATCCATTTTCCCCTTCCTTGATGGAGCACCCACCTGGCGGAACACCCCCGGTTCCACTCCGGGTGAGACACAGTCAGTGAGGGATGGGGAGGAGGCAAGTTTGGGGAAAACACGGAGGAAAACAAGAGTGGGGGACGTAGGGAAAAGCATGGAGCTGACTCCTCTCTTTCCTGAGGTGCTCTCGGGACAGGATTAGGAGTGCTGAACAGGAAGGTGAGATTGGTGTTTCCAGAAGATTTGTTGAGGTCGTGAGATACCCACACAGCCTTGATTCCCTTACCTATAATAGGTATTTTCCCTCTTCACCCATGATAATGGCTTTAGGCTGAAAGAGGGGAGATTTAGATTGGATATAAGGAAGGAATTCTTCCCTAGGAGGGTGAGGAGGCCCTGGCACAGGTTGCCCAGAGAAGCTGTGGCTGCCCCATCCCTGGAAGTGTCCAAGGCTATGTTGGACAGGGCTTGGAGCAACCTGGGATAGTGGAAGGCGTCTCTGCCCATGGCAGGGGCGTGGAACAAGATGATTTTCAGGTCCCTTCCAACCCAAACCACCCTGCAATTCCAAAATTCCATGATCTTTCCCCACTCCTGGGACTTCTTGTTTGTCTGTCTCTACCTGTCACATGTAGATTTGGTTCACATCTGATGAAGTGGCTTAGAACAACATCTGGCACTGATACAAACATCATGTTTTGCCCACTTTTCCTGGTGCAAGGAATGTGCCAACACTCCAGCTTCAAATATGTGGAAAACCACTTGAAGCCCTCTTGGTTCCTGGTACCAGTGAGGTGTCTGAAAGCAAGGCAAACACTAGGTTTAATTTCTCTCGTATACTCTTACAGCTTCTCTCTATAGTTATAAACCCTAAATTATGGTTTGCCTTCTCCAGGTGGTTTATTTTACGGATATAAACCTTTATTTTCCTGCCTTGCACTTGGAGATACTTTGACAAAAGCAGCAGGGAAAGTACAAAGAGACCTGAAAGCAACTCTCAAGTAGCTTTTCCAAGCAAAATAAATATGAAGAGATCTGAGAAACAAGGTAGAAAATGTTCTGATCAAGGCCAGTGCATCAAAAGGGTTTCCCTTTAAAATGCAACAAAATAAGGCCAGGAAGAGTGTGGAGATGGACCTGGGTGGGAGCAAGGAGAGCCATGAAGTCAAGGAGCTGGGAGGAGGATTAAAAGGGGAGGGAGATTGTCTAAGAGACCCATTTTCCTCTCTCACACCTTAAGAACTATTCAAAAGATGTGCAGAGCCATCTTCAAATAAAAAGAATCATCTCCCTGGTGGACATGAGTCAACTGGGGGATTCCCAAACCATGGGACAAGGGCCAGCATCCATTTGGGATGAAGGCAGTGGGATGGCAGAAGATAATGACACTGCCCGCTGTTGTGAAAGAGGAAAGTACGTAAATCCTTGGGATGCAGGGCATTAACGAGCTGCTAATTGTAGGAAGCAGGGAAGGGGTTTCCCCCGAAGGAGAATGAACCACCTTGTTTATAGGAGTCACATCTGGTTATTGGTGGTGGGAGGATATGGGACGAGCAGGGTGATTTATTCCGGCTTTTCCAACCCTCCTGAGTCAGCTGCACATCTCCCAGCCAGGCTGTTGTCTGCATGGATGACCAGCTCCATGAACCGGGTGATTCCAGGGAATCACCTCCTTGCACTGCAAGAATGTCCCTGACACGCTGTTGAAACAATTTATGTACCCGGAGTTTTCACGTGCTGGAGGCAAGTAGGATGGGATGGAACACCTCTCCTATGAGGAAAAGCTGAGAAAGTTGGAGCTGCTCAGCCCAGAGACCTTATTGTGGCCTTTCAGTACCTTAAGGGGCTGCAGGAGAGCTGAAGAGGGACTTTGGACAAGGGATGGAGGGACAGGACACAGGGAATGGCTTCACACTGACAGAGGACAGGTTTAAATGGGATATTGGGAAGAAATTGTTCCCTGTGAGTGGGAGGCCCTGGCACAGGTTGCCCAGAGAAGCCGTGGCTGCCCCATCCCTGGAAATGTCCAAGGCCAGGTTGGAGCAACCTGGAATAGTGGAAGGTGTCCCTGCCCATGGCAGGGGGTGGGAACTGGATGATCTTTAAGGTCCCTTCCAACCCAAACCATTCTGTGGTTCTGTGACTGTGCGCCCCTTCCAACTCCTCATATTCTGTGGTTAAATAGCTTAGAGAAGGTGCAACTGGGAGAGGCCCTGACTGGGACAGACACAGCCAAGGGCAGGGCAGGAAACCCCCCTGACTGCTGGAACCCCCTGGCACAGCTCTGGCAGGAGCACAAACCCTCACTCTCCATCCAGGTCAGCAACAGAACAGCCTCCAAAACACCCCTCTAAATTCAGGGAAAGGGTTAGGAGGTGCTGAACTGGGGTGGATCAGTGACTCACCCACCGATCAGAACCTGGGCTGGGCCAGGGCAGGACCAGGAAGAGGTTGGGATGTTTGCCCAAGAGCTGTGACTGCACGGTGTCCCCTCCTGCCTTGTAAACCCCTGACAAACACCAGCGGGACTCGGTGGCTCCTGCTCTGATCTGCACCCTCTGTCAGACCTCTGGCACCACAACAGCAGTGCAAGGCCTGGCTGAAGGACGATTTACTCTTTGGATGCTGAAAAACCAGTCCTAAGAACTGTTTTTTTTGCATGACACACAAGCACAACATTTATCTGACAAAGAAGTCTGGGTGTTTTTTTTGCCCAAGCAATTTCCTTCTTGAGAAGTTTCATAAGTTTTTCTGTCTTTTCCACACTTCTAAAAGGCCTAAAATTGAGGACAGGGTCTTGAAATAACTCAGTTTCCCATGTATGCAAGAAATTTCTACTCCTCCAGGGTCAGACCATGGTACATTTATTAAAATACTAAACAGGTGGACAATAAAATGGTTTCTTCTTCTTTTCCCAAGGCCAGCAGCTGCACTTTTCCAAAGGCTGATGTTTCATTATGGACTGAATGTGGATATACAATTCCTAAACCTACAAAAGGAGAGATTTTGATTAGATAATTAGAGATATTGGGAATAAATCCTTCCCCTGGGAGGGTGGTGAGGGGCTGGAATGGAATTCTCAGGGAAGCTGTGGCTGCCCCATCCCTGGAAGTGTCCAAGTCCAGGTTAGACAGGGCTTGGAGCAACCTGGGATAGTGGAAAGTGTCCCTGCCCATGGCAGGGGTTGGAATGAGATGGTCTTGAATGTCCCTTCCAACCCAAACCATTCCAGGATTCTAAGGTTTCACTGGTAGCATTAATTAGAGTCCGTTACCTCTGTGGAGATAATGAAGGAGAGGCCTTACAGCATTTCCTACATCACATTTAGAAGTCACATCCAGTACCTGAAAAACATCACCAAGTTCCCCTGAAATCCACCCAGTTTGCAGCAGCTGATGAAAAACTGGCTCTAAAACAGTCTGTGGGGTGGAGAGGCCACACGAGCCAACATTTAAGGACCAGGAATTCCTCCCTGTGCTCCACATTTCCTCTGTGGCCTGGGGCAAGTCACACAGTGTTTCCATTCCTCTGCCTTGTACAGATCTTATCGGGCCCAATCCATTGAGAGATGCTCAGATAGTGGCTTTAATGGGGCCAGGGGAGAGAATTAGGCTAAAAATAAGCTTGCAGAGAGTCATCTGGCACAATAGAGCCCGGGGAAGGATTATCTGCTCCCAACCCACCCTGCACAGCCACATTCCTGCTCTCATTCTGTGCACACATTGTTGTGCAATGAGGATATTTTTGGGGGCCAAACGGAGAAGAAAGAGAGATTGCTGTTTGCTCTGCTCTGCTTGCTGCTAAGCCACCAAAAACTATTAAAATACCTGCCCTCTGCAGAACATCCCTTAATTAATTGGAGCTGCCACTCACCCGGGACCAGGCTGATGGAGCCAAGTTCGTCCCGTGGCATCTTGCCTAATCCCACTCCCGTTGTCACTTGACAGATCTGTGTCAAGATCTCTTGGTAACTCATTCCTGACCTTACCTTGAGCTCTCTGAAGGCCTTTTCGAGCTCAACCACTGGACTTGCAAAGCAGGAGCTGCACCCTCGGCTGCTCTGCTGATGCTCTTGACGCAGGGATTCCACCTCAGCCCCGACCTCCCCCCTGTGTGACTTCTCTGATTTCTCACGCCCAAGCCCGTTTTATGGGGGTCATCGTCTTATGAAGCCACCAGATCATTAAAAAAAAGCTCTTGCAATGTGCAGGATTTGCACCCACAGGACGTGTTGACCGCCAACACTGGAATACAAGACCTCTGTGCCTGAAATACTGAAATAGTTTCATGGGTATGAGTTCACCTCTGCCAGTGTTTCCACACAGGAATCACTTGACGAGACTTAAAGGCCCAGCCCTGGACCCTTTCCTAGCTCTGCTGGTGGCTCTCCACGCCTGGGGTGCTTTGCCCACCTCCCCTGCAGCAGAGGTGACAGGGATGGGGCTGAGTCAGGAAAGGAAAGCATTTTGCTCCTTCCTCTCTTCTCATTTTCATTCCAGATTCAACCTGGCCTCGAGGGAATTCGGGGAATGAGGACTTCACCCAGGGCAGGTGAGGGAAAGTGGAGGGATGGACTCGTTTTCTCCTCAGGGGTCACTACACACGGAATTATTTGCAAGGAAACACCTGGGTGGTGCCACACTCAGGTGCCAAACTAGTTTCGTCTTCTGCTTTGGATTTACATTCAGCAGCATCCTTTAAGCTTCTTTTCTCCCACAGAGCAAAAATAACATGTTTGTCAGACAAATTCAAGAAAAAATAACGTGATTTCTGCCTGTAACATCCGATATTTCTGCAGTGAAAAGCAGGGTTTTCATCCTGCTTAAAATACTGATGCTCACGCAGAGTCTGTTTCGGGGGGTTTTTTTGACACCTCTTCAACTGTCATAATTAAAAAGACAGGAAGGTGTGGCCAAAGTTTCAAAAAGGCAGGTGAGAAATGATAATTCCGACACACCTGAGCTGTTCTGTTCCTCTGCACGTGAAAGGAACCTCACAAAAACAAAGACTTGTCCTCAGAATTTGATTATTTAATCAAATGGGAATATTTAAAGGAAAACTATTCAGAAAACAACCCCCTCCGCTCTTTCTCTTGCAGGTCGTAGAGGCAGGGAATGGGAATTCTTTGTCAAGAGACCTGTGCAGTCACTGCTTTTGGCCTGGCTCCAGCTGGATGACAGAGCATTTAACAGCAGTTCTCACACCCACGAACTATCACAGACAGCTGTTTCCCTGCCCTCCCTAATCCCATCCAATTAATTTACTGCCTTTGATGTTTTTGCAGCACATGTTCTGTTATCAGGTGCTCAAGTGCAGTAGCTCTGCCCTGCTTCTCCTCACCCTTCTCCCAGGAGGAGGGAGAAAGGAACCGCTGGCCTTGGTGATGTGGGGTCTTCCAGAGTCCATGGGAAGTAAGGAATATGAGCATCATGTCCATGGACTCCAGGAGCTGCTCCTCAGCCTCGAATCTCTTCAAGGAGGGATGTCTTGAAGAACTGCCACTGACACAAGAACATTGAGAGAGAACAGTTCAGACATGGAGAAATACCCAGACAAGTATTGGCTTTAAAGGCAGGAAAAACAAGGGATATTTTACTGCATCTCACTGTCATTCCCGATACTCCAAATGACCTCCGAGGACGACCACAAAAATCCTCTGTTAATCCTCATATCTCCTCCTTCCTCATCCACCCAATGCCAACAATCCATCACAAGCAACAAATCCAAGCACCTTCCCTCCTCCAAACTGTGCCCTGCCCCTCCCTCTCCTTTAATCCTCGTTCCAGTCACACCATTTCAACAGCTCCTTCCATGACCTGCTTTTGTGCGTGTTGGTGTCCGGAGCTCAGTCCTGTTCTTGTCACTCCCCTGAACATCAGGGAGAGCCAAAGTCACCGTGTGTTTTTTTTTGGACAGGCAGAACGGTTCAGGTTGAAGTTTTCGGAGAGGCTGAGGTTAAGTTTGCAGCGTGACGACGAGAGGAGAAGACATTATGCATCAAAACAGTTTTATTCACATCGAAACTTATTTGCTGAGGGCTGGAGAGCACACAAGGGGCTGCTGATGGGAGAACAGCTGCCCCCAGGAAATCTTTGCTTAGCTACTGTAAAAACCTCTTCAGTCTCATTTCTACATAAAATGTAGAGTCTGTGCTAAAAAAAAAACAAAAACAAAACCAAAATATAAATTCTTGCAGGCCTTTTATCAGTGGCATCTGTATCCAAAAGAGTCAAGAATTCACTGATGTTTGGATTGCCAGAAGAAATTCTAATACAGACACTTCCTGATTCAAACATAGACACTTCCTGCACCTCTACCAAAACATGTTGTCCCCTTGTGATGATCTCCTAACATGATTTTGGGATAAATCAAGCCCAAGTGATCAAGCAACACGTGATAATCCTGCTTAGCAGGCACTGGAGGTGGGAAGTACCCACACCCCCCTCAGAAATGCAGGGTGGGGGTAAAGGATGAGAAAAAATATTTGCTTTAAAATACAAAAATCTTACTAATTTTCTCCCCTTCTAGGAGTGGGAGCAGCAAGTTCCGGGCCCAGAGGTGACAGTTCCAGGCCGGTGGACACTTCTGGGCACTGGGGGTTGGTCATCCCTACTGTCAGCAGCATGGGTTAGGCTCAAGGATCTCCCAAAACAATTCCTGGGGATGGCAGAGGAGATGACACAAGAGCATTCCCAGGAGGCAGTTTGGAAGGAAATAGTCTATTTGGGCAGGAAAAAGAATATTAGACCATTTCTCCTTAGTGCACTTCACTGCCAGACTCTGGTCATCAGCATCAGTGTCCCTGCCCGTGGCAGGGGGTTGGAATAAGATGGTCTTGAAGGCCCCTTCCAACCCAAATCATGCTGTGATTTGACGATCTTTAATTTTTTTTTAGATACTCCGCAATATCAGTTTTAAATAACAAACATCAACTGTAGTTGAAATCTGCAGCAAAAGGCTGAAGAAGAGGAGGTTTGTGGAGGTGGAAGAGGTGGAAGAGGTGGAATGATGCTCTCCTTGAGCTGTGGGATTGCTGGGACGGGAGAAATCTGAGTAATCTGGTGAAGGAAACCCCTTTTCCAAATGGATCCAGGAGTTCTCAGACTGAATAATACCCTTTTTTTAATCCGTCCAAACCCTTGGCAAAGTGCCTTCAGCCAGTCACCACTTCAGTCCCAACCAAGGGCTACAAAATGGTCAAGCTGGTTTTTGTCCATCCTCAGCTCCAGAGCTGCACGTCTGTATTCCCCACATTAAGCAGGAATACTTAATATCCAGGTTGGAAGAGCTTGTTTACCTGTAAAAGTAGACTTCCAAAGCTGTGTTAATTGGGAAGAGAAAGGCAAGTGACACTGTATCCCCTTCTTTTCCAATAATCACGTTCTGGAGAAAATCACGTTCTCATTCCCAGAGACCTTTTTGTAAAGTGGAAAAGATGCAAAGAACGGAAATAGAGGACCTGGAGTCTGGGATGGGGGTTTATTCCCCAGAAACGGAGCAGAATGGAATTAATGATTAATGGGATGGAATTTAACAAGTGCAAATGCCAGATTCCGCACCTGCAATGGAGGATAAACTGGGAGAAGATCGACTGGAGAGCAGAAGGGGATCTGAAAGGAGCTCAGCAGCGTGCCTGTGGCAGCCAAGAGGACAAATCACATCCTGAGGGATTACAAGAGAGATTATCCCACTGTGTTCAGCATTCCACCGAAAATACTGTGTGCAGTTCTGGGCCCCACCAATTAAGAAGGGTGGGAATGTCCTTGGATTGTGTCCATGTGAGGGCAGCGAAGCTGGTGGAAGGGCTGGAAGGAACATCCCGTGAGGACTCTGGGCTTGTCTAGTCCGGAGAAAGGAAGGTCGAGAGGGAACCTCATCGCAGCTCCCTGAGGGATATACTGAGCTCTGCTCCCTGGGATCCAGGGACAGGATGTGGTGGAAAGGTGCAAAGCTGCACCAGGGGAGGTTTAGACTGGACATTAGGAAGCATTTCTTTGCCAAGAGGGTGATCAAACACTGGAACAGCCTTCCTAGAGAGGTGGCCGATGCTCCAGGTCTTCAGAATTTGCTTTAAATTTTGGTCAGCCCTGAACTGTTCAGGCACTTGGACTTAGATGGTCCTTGTAGGACCCTTCCAACTGCAATTTCCATTCTATTCTATTATTTCTAATCCGATTGAATTTATTATGACCTAACGTGTCCGATGTAGAACATCTGGCTCCTTCCCTGCACATATTTCACCACACTTTCCATAAAGAACCCCAAAATGCAAGGGGTGGAGCAAGAACGGACAAGGAAGCAAAACTACAACTCTGTGTGGACACATCAGTGTAAATTCCCTTCCATCACCACCCCAGTGATTCACCACGAATTCAAAACCCGGGGACACCTTTGCACCACAGAAATTCCATTGAACCCTTTTGATTCCCTGGTTCTGGCTTTGGGATTAAGATGCTGACGTGAACAAGCCCGAAGTCCTCAGGCTAAAGGAGAACATCCAGCTGCCTCTTTCCTGTGGAACAGTGGGATAAGGAGCAGGCACCATCCCGAAGAAAATCAGGGATGTGGGAGGTGAAGTGACACTTTCTGAAGGTGGCTGGTGAAGGGTGGATGTGCTGGCTGACCTCACATAATGGGGTTGTCTGTCCAAGGGGAGCCCAAGAGGAGAAGGGTCTCATCTACATCACCAATATCACAGAATTATAGGATGGTTTGGGTTGGGAGAGACCTGAAAGATCATCCAGTCCAACCCTCTGCCATGGGCAGGGACACCTTCCACTATCCCAGGTTGCTCCAAGCCCTGCCCAACCTGGCCTTGGACACTTCCAGGGATAAGGCAGCCACAGCTTCTCTGGGCAACTTATCACAGGGCCTCCCCACCCTCCCAGGGAAGAATTTCTTCCTTATATCCCACCTCAACCTCTCCTCTATTAGTTTAAAACCATTCCCCCTTTTCTTATCACTATCTGTGTAAAAATTCACTCTCCCTCTTTTTCCAAAGTTCCCTTTTAGCTTCGTTTACCCCCCACTCCCATCTTCCATCGCCCTTTCCATGGGAATTCCAGGTTTCTTGGGCACAGAAATACCCCCAGCGTTACGAGTGAGGACTTGTTGGTGTTTTACACAACGACCCAGCCCCAACCACGACACCTTTTTTGGGCTTCCTCGGGTGTCTGACAGACATTTCAGCCGCTGATCAACCAATAATTCCACTTCTTTCATCTCCCAACCCTTTCCAGGTGACCTCCTAATCCACCACAGAACTCGTCATGCTGCATGATCCCATTAGGACCTGACTTGCATCCAAGCCACCTGGTTGTTTACGATGTGCCGATCCTTCCCGGAACTGCTGATGCTTCCCGAATTTCTGCTGCCAGTAAATTCCATCCCTCCTATTTGGCGTCTTTCAAGGTCTTGACAGAAAATATTAACAGAAAAATATTAGCCAGGAGCACTCCCAAAGTGAGGAACAGCTCGAATGGCTTTCCCCCGGGCTCACATCCCGCTCCCAACACTCCAAATATTTTCAACCCCTCCGTTTCCAAGCCTTTAAAAAGTTCTCCCCCATCTTATATTGATTTAATTTCCATCTGTGTCATCTTAATAAATATTCCCATGTTATATTACTTATATTTCTTATACCACTTATAAAACATTATATATATATTTATATATATAATTACCTATATATAAAATTACCTTTATATATAATATTATATATATTACTTCTATATTATATTATTTATATATAATATTACTTCTATGTATTATATTACTTGTATATATTGTATTACTTCTATATAATATATATCATATTATTTATATTACATATAATATTACTTTAATATATTATATTACTTATAATATTAGATATATATATATTGCTTTGCTGAACTCATGAAAATCAGACTTTATTAATGTGAAAACAATGAAGACAATCCTGGGGTTTTATTTCTTTTCATGGTTTTTGATTATTCTCTCTCATTCAAACACAGCTTTTAATCCTGGCACGTTGCCAAGGTCACGCAAACGGCTCTTGCCCCTCCTCTTTTTAATTTAGGTGGTAAATTCTGACCTCGCGACAGCCTTGACCAATTTATAAACAATATTTGGGAGTGGACCTGGACCTGTCCTTCTATATTCCAGGATGGAAAACATCCTGTCCTGCTTTGTCCCAGCTTGAACACATTAAACCTTTTTTATTCCACCTCAGGTGTTATTTCTGTTCCTGGGCCCCTTTCTCCATGTTGTCTTTACCCCCAAAGTCAAAGGCACTTTAAATATTGAATAAGTAAATGGTTTCATTTCATATTCTGTTTTCCTCTGCCGCATCTTCACTACTTTATTTTGCCTCTCAATATAAATAATTTATACTTTTAATGACTTTCTCACAGTTCAAGTCATTTTGACTATTGCAGATTTTGGCTTTACTTATTTCTTCGCCTAATCTTCTCTGCTGCTCTGTTCATGCTTCCATTCTTTCAGGCTTCCCCCTCGTTCCTAATTTAACCTTCAGAGTTGTTATTTACCCATTTCAGGCCGCACTTATTCTTCTGCAGATGTTTTTCCTCTTTGTTAGGGAGGCAAATTCCAGATTTCAGAGAACCACAAGCTTCAAGCCCTGCATCCAAATCCTCGACCTCACTCCACCCTTTCTCAATATATTGATATATTCAACTATATACCAACCACATATCAATATATTTGACTATATACCAACCATATCTCAATATTTATCGCTGGTATCTGATCGCTTTAAATGGAACCAACCAAAAATTCAGCTGGATGAGGAGAGAATATCATTCCAAGTGTGTCAGACTCCTGATCCCAGACATCTCAAAAACATCTCTGCCAGGAGCAGAGATCTGGGGCAGGAAGGGAAGACACAACTGGTCCTTGTTGGAGGGGGCTAAAAGGAGCGGAAAGATTAAAACAAATTTATTCTGAACAATAAACTCTGGGCAGGCAGCTGAGGTCTGGAAATATGTGGGATTCCGAGAAGAAACACATCTTGGGAACAAAACTGGAAAGAGCATCGGCTGTGGATCTGTCAGGTGGCCACATGGATGGATGAGGGAGGAGCTTGGTCCCACTGGGAAGTGTTGGCACAGTTCAAGGAGTCACAGAAAGTCCAGAGTTGGAAGTCCTGGGCTTATCCTGACGTGGGCAGCAGGAGAGGGGGGGATTCTGTCCCTCTGTCCTGCTCAGGTGAGACCTCACCTGCAGAACTGCCTCCAGCTCTGGGGAACAACAGCAGAAAGAAGTGGAGTGGCCGGAGCAAGTCCAGATTTGGCCATGGAGATGCTCCAAGGGTTGGAGCCCCTCTGCTCTGGAGCCAGGCTGGGAGAGCTGGGGGGTTCCCCTGGAGAAGAGAAGGCTCCAGGGAGAGCTGAGAGCCCCTTCCAGGGCCTAAAGGGGCTCCAGGAGAGCTGGAGAGGGACTGGGGACAAGGGATGGAGGGACAAGACAAGGGGGAATGGATTCACACTGCCAGAGGGAAGGTTTAGATTTGATAATAGGAAAAAATTCTTCCCTGTGAGGGTGGTGAGGCCCTGGCACAGGTTGCCCGGAGAAGATGTGGCTGCCCCATCCCTGAAGTGGGTTCAAGGCCAAGGTTGGAGCAACCTGGTCTAGTGGAAGGTGTTCCTGCCCGTAGCAAGGGGTTGGAACAGGGTGATCTTTAAGGTCCTTTCCAACCCAAACCATTCTGTGATTCTTTGACTCAGTGACAAGCATTTTGCTCTGGAGAGGCCTCCAGGTGACCTCGTCTCCACCCATGAGAGGTGCCTTTCAAAGCCAGTGAAGAGAAGCAGACGACCCACAGGCCCACCCATGTTCTGATGAGCCTTTTGTCTAAAACAGTTCTGATGAAATGTGCTGTGTCTGCCTGAGTGGAAAAAGCAACAGCCAGGCTGAGTCACCCAGGAGACACCTCTGTCATGGAAGAAAGGCTGCACTTAGGGCAGACGACTCCCACTCCAGAGTTTATGTCCTCCTTCAACCTGTTTGTGACTGTGCAAATTTTGAAAGGTTGTTGTCTGCTGCATTTTAATTGGTGATCCCAACAGCTTTATTCCCTGGCCCAAGAGATCCCAGGGATGATTTTTTGTCGTGCTGTTGCATTTATTGTGCTGGATCCCCATGGCAACATCCACCAGAGGCTATTTTTATTCCTCAGCAGGCGTTATTCCTTAGGTCAGCTCATGGTGGGACATTCAGATCTGCACCTGGTGACAGACTTCGCTGCCAATGTGGGACACGAAGCAAGAAGTGCCAGTCAAAGGCACTGACGATTCTACTGAAGGTTGACAAAGTGATGTCAGGCACCTCAACACCCAGTGACAGTCCCTGGCTGGGACAAGCGATGAGTTAATTCCCTTTGCAGAACCAAAGTCTAGTCAATAAAGAGGGAAAATCTCCCTGAGAAGAGGAAGGAGGTACCAGGCCCTGCAACTAGGCAGTCTTTGGGTGTTCTCCACCCCTGCACCACTGCAGAAGGTTGATGAGAGGCCAACAGTGCCCTCAGCTGATTAAAGTGTGGACAAAGACATTGGAGACTCCTAACCAACAGCAGCCCCCAAGAAATACTCTCACCACCCTTCAGCCATGGCTTCTTTTTTTTTTGGTCCAAGCACTGGAACAGGCTGCCCAGGGCAGTGGTGGACTCACCATCTCTGGTGGAGTCACCTTCCCTGGAAGTGCTCAAAAAAACCTGTGGATGTGGCAATTGAGGACGTGGTTTAACGGTGGTGGGTTGATGGTTGGACTCGGTGATCTTGGCGATCCAACCTTGGTGATTCAGTGATTCCAAATCATCCAACTTTGAGATGGAATATCACACGGCCAGGAGATCCTCTCTGCATGATGGAGCATGAATTTATGGGTCACATAAATTATACATTTATGGGCTTTCATATGTGGGTGGCAGCAGCTCCCACTGGGACAGGAAGGGGAATCACAACATGAGGATGAACGCAAGAGGTTTTTTCCTGAGGACACATCCAGGTTTTGTCTATGCTGGTCTGTAAAAGGATCCATCAGGATCCATTCCCTGATCCTCCTGACAGCTTGTGGCTGCTTAACTGAGCTTTCTCATCCTTCCAGCCAGAATGACATCACCAGAAACATCCTTCTCCCATTCTACGGTGCCTGGGCATTGCCTGGGACAGATCCAGTGGGTTCAGGCCATAACAGGGCCAGGGACCATGTCACACACACCCCAGGAACTCCTCAAGTCCATGGCAGCACTGACACAGCTTCAAGGACACCTGCAATGTGGATATTTGGACTTGTGGATATTTATCCCTCTGGGGTCCAATCCAGAATCAGAGCTTGGACCTTTTTAATGTCTTACACAGATGTTTGAGGGACCTGCATTCCCAGGACTGACCAAACACAGTTCAATAGGTGATTCCTGAAGGGATTGTCCTTGACCCTGTGTCTAGAAGAGGAACCTGAGTCACCTGGTCCAGTGGAAGGTGTCCCTGCCCATGGCTGGGAGGGGATTTTTAAGAGGTGATTTTTAAAGGTCCCTTCCAGTTCACACTGTTCTATGACTTTATGATTCCAACCTGAAAATCTCCATATCCCTGGACTCCCCTTTTCCCTCTCAGAGCACTGAACACAGCTCAGGCCTTTTTTCTAAAACTACTGAAGGTTTGGAGGGTTTCCTCCCATCCCCAGGAGTGGACCTGCTTTTTAGCCCAGGCATTAGTGTGCTTAAGCCAGAATTTGGGAGATGTGAGCACAATTTCCTCCTCTGCTTGGAGAGGTTCAATTCCTCCCCTCCCCTCTTCAGACAGGGTTTGGAAACCCCCAAAATGAAGCACTGGCACAGAGAGAAAAGGGCAAAAGCTCTTTACAGATTCAATGAGTTGGTGCTGGGATTCTGGAATTCTCTTTGATACTTCCCAACGTGGAGAAATGTGTGTTTTGTATCAAATAGCCCCTGGAAGAAAGACCTGAAGAGCTCCCAGGGGGTGGGTGCTCCAGGAGTCACCCTCACACTTTCACCCTGCTCGAAACCTGAATTCCTTCCTGCCCAGTGGCAGAGTTTCATCAGGAGGGTGGAGACCAACCCCACCCCAACAAGCCCAAAGTCTTATTGTTGACACACACCCGGGAGAGGTGGAACTTCCATCGGCTCATCACCTCCTGAAACATCACTGTGTCCATGGATACGGGCAGAGAGGTTTCCCGCCGCTGAGTCACAGAAGGAGATGCCGGAACCCACGGACACAATCACCCAGAAGTCCCCCAGGAAAAATCCACCCTCCCTGGAGAACAGGAGGTGAACTCCAGCTGAGTCAATGCACTGATCAGCTGGATTTATCTATTTTACTATATTCCAGCTGTCATCATGATGTCTGGAAATCTGACACCTGGAAATCTGATATCCGGAAAATCAAGACTCCGTCCTGCAAACCAGCTCCCAGGGAAAACATGGACCCCATGAGGGCTGATGCCAAGGCTACCATGACTTGACCACAGTGTCAAATGTGGTTGGTTGGTGCTTGTCTTGTGACAGAAGGATCTGCTCTGCTCGTGCCTGGCACTGGAAAAGAGAAGGGTCTGGAGTTACCTGAAGTGGGGAAAGAGTCTTTGGATAAGGGCCTGGAATGATAGGACAAGAGGGAATGGCTTTAAACTGCCAGAGGGCAGGGTTAGATGGGACATTGGGAAGAAATTCCTCCCTGTGAGGGTGGGGAGGCCCTGGCACAGGTTGCCCAGAGAAGCTGTGGCTGCCCCATCCCTGGAAGTGTCCAAGTCCAGGTTGGAGCAACCTGGTCTAGTGGAAGGTGTCCCTGCCCCTGGCAGGGGGTTGGAATGAGATGGTCTTGAAGGTCCCTTCCAACCCAAACCATTCCATGGAGTGGCTCAAGGCAATATCCAGTTCTGGGCTGGGCAATGTAGGGGAGAAGGTGATAAAGCAGAGGTGGTTCAGAGGAAGGCCACTCGGAGGGTTAAAGCCCTGGAGAACAAACTTCCCGGAGAAGGAGTCAAAGAACCCACCAAAATTCTATCAAAGAAATATCCTAAACAAAACACATCCTCCATGGGGGAGAGGAAAATTGCAACACTGAGAAATTAAGTTTAGTAGAGGGGTAACGAGAGCTGTTGGTTGTAGGAACTCTACAAATCAGAGTACAAATATTTTACACAGGAGTAATTTTACTCCTGGTTGAAATAGAACCTCTGCACCAGCTCATCAGAGCTTGGTGTTCACCCCCTGCCACAAAATCTGCTTTCCTTTTCATTCAAAAAAGAATTAACTGTAAGGGAAGTCAAATCAGGGATTATAAACCTGTAAACACCGAATTTATGTCACCTGCCTTCCCTGGTGTATGTGATAAGCAGAGAGAGATTATATCTCTCTGTATCACCTTATAAATAAAGACAGTCTCCCAGGGACAGGCCAGGAGTGGGTTTGGACTCATATCACTGAGAATTCCAAGAGGTTTTTGGCACACAAACCTTTCTCCCCACGCACCACACCTCGTTTATATTCTCACATCCTCAGACCTGAAGTGACATTTCAACTGAAGTCCCTTATGGCTCCTGTCAGTCAGGGCTCAAAACCTTTTCCAGGGTTTATTCCACCCCTGACAGAGACAGATGGGAATTTAGGGCCTCCTGAGCCCTACAAGTTGTCTAAGCCTGACCTAACTATGTCAAACCACGTCTTTAAGCTCAGCTTAAAGCAGGTGGAGTTTCTGCCCTGCCTTTTCTTATAGAAAGAATCCAATTTTACCCGTCAAGACCCAGCCTCTGATTCCCAGTCTCGTTTAACTCAGGCTTGTCTTTGCCAAGACAAACCAGTGTTTTCCAGTGCCATCTTTTGGGGTGGATCCCGTTCTCCCAGTCTTCCCATGAGTTTCCAACTCCCGGTTTGTTTTTTTTTTTCCATCAGGACCCCCCCATTTTTAGTTGACGGGGGCAGTGAAATTCCAGCTGAGAAGCCGGTGGGATGTTACCACTTCCCAAATCCCCCTGCCAAACTCCCTCCCACCCCAACACGCGAGTTGGCATCACCTGGGGTTGTTCGTGCTGGGTTTTGGATTTGTTTTCGGGGCTCCATTTCACTTCCTTATCTTTTCATCAGCTAATACCTTAAAGGCAACAGACCTCAGAGGTCTTTCCTTCCCTCCACAACTTTACTGGCACATTCCCAGCTTCTCTCTCCCTGAATTCTGGCTCTGCTGCACACTCAGCCACTCTGCAGGAGCTCTGCTCCCAGTGGAAAGAATCCAATTTTTCCCATTAAGACTGAGGATCTCAATGGATTTTGTGGAAAGATCTCCCACCTTTTCAACCTTTCAGACAGAGTTAAGACAGTGGCTACGTGTTTCTATCACTATTCCTTCAACCACGCTGATTTCTTCCGAGGATTTCTCACTATGGAAGGACTTTTGGAACCACTGGAACATCCCTGCATGGACATCTCCACTCAGCAACCCACACACCATCCACCTTTTTGTTTGCCAACCCCACCGTGCTTTCCTGGAATGCTCAAAGCACTGGATCTTTTCCAGTTTCAAGGCTGATAATTAAGATATTGCTCAAATTTGCCCCGAGCAGCCGCCTGGTTACAACAAGGATCTGGATGTAACCGGGTCCAGTGGCTTTCAGGGAGCAGAGTTTTTCCTGTACACACAGAGAGTTCTGTTTGAGCTGGTTTTCTTTATGTTTGCTTTTCTCCATGTTTTGAGCTGGTTTTCTTTGTGTTTGAGCTGCTTTTCTTCATGTTTGAGCTGCTTTCCTTTATTTTTTCAGCTGGTTTGCTCTATATTTGAGCTGCTTTTCTTCATGTTTGGTTTTCTCCATGTTTTGAGCTGGTTTTCTTTACGTTTGAGCTGGTTCGCTTTGTGTTTTGTTTTCTTCATCTTTGAGCTGGTTTTCTTTATGTTTTGAGCTGCTTTATGCTTGAGCTGCTTTTCTTTATGTTTTGTTTTCTTCATGTTTCGAGCTATTTTTCTTAATGTTTGAGCCACTTTTCTTTATATTTTGTTTTCTCCATGTTTTGAGCTGCTTTTCTTTATATTTGAGCTGCTTTTCTTTATGTTTGAGCTGCTTTTCTTTATGTTGTGTTTTCTTCATGTTTTGAGCTGGTTTTCTCTATGTTTGAGCTGGTTTTCTCTATATTTGAGCTGCTTTTCTCTATGTTTGAGCTGCTTTTCTTTATGTTTTGTTTTCTTCATGTTTTGAGCTGGTTTTCTCTATGTTTGAGCTGGTTTTCTCTATATTTGAGCTGCTTTTCTTTATGTTTGAGCTGCTTTTCTTTATGTTTGGTTTTCTTTATGTTTGAGCTGGCTTTCTCTATGTTTGAGCCGCTTTTCTTCATGTTTTGAGCTGGTTTTTTTTTTTTTTTAATATCCCTGATCTCTGACAGCACAGGAAGATAAAACAAAGACAAAGGATATTTTTCACCCTCAGAGTTGGCTGCAGGTTTTTTCCCTCCCTTTTCCCAAGGCACAGCACTGATCCCACTTCCCCATCTTCATGTCATCCATGAATGTGGAAATTTTCATTAGGCAAAGCTTCTCAGGTTACTGGGAGCCATCCTCGAGCTGGGAACAAAGGATGGGCTGCCGGGAATGGCAGCAATGCCCACACGTGTTGTCATAACAAATCTGTGACAAGCAAAGCACCAAGTCATTAAACCTCCTCGTTCATCCACCTCATCTCCATCCCTGGAGCCTCCAAGTGACTTCCCAGTGATTCACGAACTTCTCTCCTCTGGCTTATTCAGCTGTTTTATGGGGAGTTGCATAACAACGCTGGAGTTTTCCAATTTGGATCCCAACAAACAGGACAAAAAGTCTTACAGCTTTTCCTGTGAAATATGAAATGCCACCGGCTCAGGCAAAAGGGAGAAGCAAATCATTTCTCTCCCTGCTCCAGGTGTTTTAAGCTGTTTCGCCAAATATTGGATAAGATACAGAATGTATTAGGGTGTTTGAAAGGGTTGCCTTGATGTATTTGTGAAGTGAAATTCGCTCTCAGGAAGGTACTGAAGTGGGAAAATTGCTTTATTTCTCCACGTTGGGCCTATTTACCAGCTTCAGAATGAAATTTGGGAAGGAGTTGACAGCTTTCCAAAAGAAGGCTGAGCTTCCTGCTTTGCCAGCACGACCCAGGACCTGGAAAAACAACATGGCACATCCAAACCCCAGACTTGGAAGCACCGGGGCTTAGTTAATAACTGGCATCCAAAAGCCAGCCTTGGGTTTGCCCTGGATTTGGGAAAACAGCCGTCTTTAGGCGATGCCAGCCCATGGAAACATTTTTCCAAGGCACGTGGAAGGCCAGCCTGCTGCCGCTTGCACCTTGGCTGGAGCTGCCCACACGTGACACAAGCCGGCTCCGGGCTCTGCAAGGAGCAAACATACCTTGTCGCATTCCCCATCCAAGCCCTGGCACGGGGCCACACCTTGCAGTGTTTTTGCTTTTCCATGGGACCAGCCCCAGGACACAAAGCTGAGGAAGAGATGAGGCATGGCAGGAGTGAGCTCGCTGAGGTGATGTCACCTCCCCGGGGAACTCGTTCCTCTGCAAATCCCAATCCAGGCTGGAGTTGAGCTCTCCCCTGATCAACCCGAGGGAATCCGCCCACAAGGATCAACAGCAGGTGGTGGAGGGTAGGGAAACATATAAAGCTCCCTGGGAGCAGCTCTCCCTGACCATCCTGGCTCCACGGATCTGCCCTCAGCATGAAGACACTCCTGGTTGGGCTCCTGCTTGGATTGGCATGCCTGGAGTTGGGTAAGATCTCCTCATTCCCAACTCTGCAGGGACCCCCCCGGAAATTCCTGGGAGGGGAGGGGAAAGGCATCAGTGCAGAGAGACCTCCAGGGAGGGGAAATAACACCTTTATGTGTTTAAGAAGGTCAGTGGAGAGGGTGAATGGGGAAAAGGGATTTGCATTCCTGGTGGGAAGAACTGTGATTCCTGACTGGGAATGGTGCGCACCATTTGGAGACACAGGGATGTGTATCCCATATCCAGGGATGGAGGGGATCAAGGCTGCTTTGTAAGGCTCAGGTTTAAACGGCAGCAATGCGGCACAGGGCAGGAGGACAAGCTTGGGCAAGAGCTTAAACCTAAGCTGCCATCCTGTACCTTCAGGAATGGGGTGGGCTAAGTTCATCCTGAGCTCCTGCCGTCCCTAAAACCTCCCAGCTGGATGCTGGAAGCACTGAAAACCAAGGGATGAGCTTCAATCTAGATGTGAGTGAAGGCAGGATCAAAAACTCCGAAGGTTTTGGAAAGGTTTATTAAACCACCCGCTCGAGGATTTTCCCTCATTTCGGGAGGTGACGAGATAGGTGGGGATGGAAATTCCCCTGGAGCTGTTCGGGTTTGGTCTCTGCTGGGTTTGGATTTTGGGCAAGCAGGGTTTGGTCATCGCTGTGTCTTCCTCCATCGGTTTGTCACCTACTGCAGCTCCAGCCCAGGGGTGACACCACCCCGGTGGGGTTTAACCTCCAGCCCCAGAGACCCTCACGGTGCTTCCATGGGACCCTAAAGAATCCCAAAGGAAAGGCTGCCTGGACAGGGGTGAAGTGTCTCCATCTGGAGCCCTGTTTTGGATCTAATGGAATTTCCGAGGATCTGATAGAGCAGGTTTCCACCCGTAGGTCTGGCAGTGCTGCCATGGAGAGGCACCACCACCCTTTGCTTTAGAGCTGAGGTCAGGGCAGAAATGGATTTTCGTGGATGATCCAGTGGGAAGCAGCTGGTTTAGGGACAACTGAGGGATATTTCTGTGTCCATCCATCTTCCAGAGGCGTGACATCCAGGGATGAAAGGTACTGTTGGATAGCGATGAACAGGGAATTATTGGCCCGAGATCAAGACACAGAGATGTCCATGTTTGGTTCTTCTGGTCTGATCCTTATGGATTTGGGCTTTCCTCTTTCCCTGCAACCTTCCTACAAAACCAGTGTCCTCTGAGTCAGTGAAAGATGAGGGGGCTGAGGTTTTTCTTCCTTAAATCTGCTTTTAACTGGGATTCATTCTCACAGAGCCTGAGGCACTTCCCTGCTCTCTATGAAAATGGTGAGGTTTGGAAACCGCCTCAACCCAAAGGCTGCAGAGCAGTTTCTCAGGTGCTATGAGTCACCACTGCTCCATCCATCCATCTATCCATCAATCCATTCATCCATCCACCCATCCATTCACCATCCATCCACCATCCATCCACCATCGACCATCCACTATCCATCCACCCATCTATAAA
>VZRE01015726.1:0-44913 GCA_013396775.1 Cephalopterus ornatus | reverse complement strand
GTAAAGGAAAAGGTTGATATAAAAAGCATGGGAAACTACTAGAAATGTTTATATATTCAGATATATTTTAAAAATAATACTAATAGAATACATAAACATATAAAATGAATTTCCAGAACATATTTTGAATACATAAACATATAAAATGAATTTCCAGAACATATTTTGAGGTCCATCATTACTATAGTTAGCTCAATGGCTGAGACTTGCATCCTGAATTGATTCCACTAAAGTACTGCACACATACTCAAAACTGCTTGAGAGGCAGAAGTAATGGATAGGTTAATGCTGCATCCATGGAATATCAGATTTTCAGCCATAGTTTACCCAGGTGCCAGTTCCTGGAAAAAATGCTAAACTGCTGAGTGTTTCAGTTGTAAACAGTTCAAGTAATTTTCAGTCTTTGGTTTGCCTTCTGTTCTACATTTAATTGTATTTAATGTTGCCAAAGAAAAGAGGTTGTGTTTCCCCTCTGACTAGAATTACAGTTGTTTTCTACGATAAGAAAAACAGCAAAAGTCATAAATATCTCCATGTCCACTTGCATTAAGACAATCATTACTTTGGCTTCAGTTATACGATAAAGAAAAACTTCTCCTGTACTGAAATAGAGCTCCTGACAAGGCCACTGGTTTTCCACCACTGGATCCTTAGAAGCATAATCTGGTGTGTAGCTGCTACTACAGTGCATGGGGATAGCCAGTAAATGATCACATCTCTGGTCAGATTGCACATATTTCCTGTGATTCTGGATGTGATTTCAGTTCATTTCTTCTCAACATGTACCTAGTTATACAAGACCTAATCCATGGTGTGTTAATTTGGATAAATTTATTGGGCCCAGTGTGTTAAAGATGCTGATGTTGCTCTAACTCTACAGCACCATGTAAAAACCCTTTTTGAAAGCAAAGAGGCAGTGTTATTACATGCATGACAACTGCCACTGCATAAAGGCTTGTTAACTTTTTGTTTTGTTCAGCAAAGAAGCATAACAATAATTGAAACATAAAGTTACTAAGGAAGGCCTTTCATATTTCCCAATAACTTTAGATAAGTTTCTTTTTATTTTAAAGAAAAAAAATGACATTTTTTATAGAAAATTAAGATAGTATAAACTGTCCCCTTTTGAGTGAAAAATGAGTCAGTTTTGTTGGGGCTGCCAGTCTCACAGTCTGAGCCTTCTTCCTGAAAGAAATAACAAGGTAAACACACAGAGAAAAATGAAAATAATATTAGATGCAGAATATAAATGTTTAAATGACTTCTGCAACCTTTTTGTTGAAGAAATTGCTTTTTGCTGCCTGTCTAGTGCTGTTGCAACATCCTTGAAAGGCAAAGCTAATTCAACTTTTAACATAAGGCAAAATGAATGTTGAAAAAGAAGAGAAATAAGGTGTGAAATATAAATTCTGTGTAAGGATACTTGGGAAAGATCCCAGATACTTGAGATCTAACTGAAGCTTGAGAAGTTTCCTTTCATTGGATTAGTCTAATCAGGGAATTTCTAAAGCTTGGAGTGATTCAGTATTTCAGTATTTTATTCACTAGTACATTTGGATACATCAATTTTGGTAGATTTTTATGTGGCATTTTTCTCTGATTTATCAATTTTCTCTTATTTTCTGGTCAAAGATTTTAATTATTTGAGGTTTTTTTAACTGTCGTTTTTTCTGGCTATTGCAATACTTAAATTTATCTTGAGATGTTGCACTTTTATTGAACAAATAATTTGGAACTACAGGCATTCATGCAACAGTGATAAGTCTGTATTTTTTTTCTCTGAAACTGTGTCTCATTCCTTATATGAAATAAATTGTTCCTGTCTCAGGGACAACTATTCAAAACTTCTATAGGTGCATTCTCTTTACAGTGGAAGTCTACATACTAATTACTCTCAACAGCCAGAGCCATCAGTGAGAACAGAAATACTAATTTCCTAACAAATTTTTGTCTTGTGGTTTGATAGGATCTTCTTCTCCATAGCCCCCTTTGATTTTTTTTTTCTGAGCACTATTAGCAAGTAATGTAAAATATAATTTTTTACCTATTTGCTCATACAAATTTGCTGACAAATGCTTTCACTATGCAACCCTAACGTATTCTCATCCTGACATAATGTACTGACAGGCTATTTGAGTAAGTAAGGAATTCTGTCCAAAAAAAAGGAAGATAAATAAAAAAGAGTATGCGGTCATGTAGGTAATGCTTTTAATATAACGTATAATCAATTTGGTGGGTA
Organism: Cephalopterus ornatus; assembly: GCA_013396775.1. NCBI lineage: Eukaryota > Metazoa > Chordata > Aves > Passeriformes > Cotingidae > Cephalopterus > Cephalopterus ornatus. Next base: position 42,674 of record VZRE01015726.1, on the reverse strand, counting down.
ATTTTCCAACTTTTTATTTGATGAGGTTTAATTCTTATCCTTCCAATATTTGCATCCTTCATGAGGAAGATGTTAAAAAGATCTTTTCCTACTTTTAAGACAAATACATCTGAAGTTGGAAAAAATCACAAAAACTTATCAAAATGAGACTTATATGGACTTTTCTTCCACATTATTATCCACTTCTGGTTTTGAATCATGTTTTTTTTTTCTTTTCTTGAAGAGGTACATGATCTCTTTAAGGAGAAATAGTGTATCCTGTCGTCACTTACCATGGCCAGTAGCATAACAACCCCTAATGTCTGGGAAAATAGGCATTTTCTCTTCCTATACACCATGGGGATGAGGCATGTTCAGAATGAAATCTTCAAAAGAGTAAAAGCCAAATTTTACCAAGAACAACTACCTTTTTTATGGTGGATCTTAAGTAATTTTTTTTCCAAGGGCAGCAGAAGTGTTTGCCTGTCCCTTAATACCTGTTGCTATTCCCAAGAATGGAAGTCCCAGAGCAACCCAAAAAGCCGTTTCAGGGGATAATGCCTGTCTGTTTGTTTCTTTGTTTTTAACATGGACAAAGCAATTTCATTCCTTTTCCTATTTCATTGTACAGAGCTGATTCAGCTGTTTTAACTATAATGTAAAAATACAAAAATATCCTCAGGCAGGCAACTAACAAGGGGAAAAAATTATTAAAATTAGAGGTAGTAATAATCAAGGGGGCAGAATGAAAAGATGGGATCACTCTTTAGCATGACAATCTATTATCATCACATATACTCTTATGGGATCTGTTCTTAAACTTAATTTCTAGCAAATAATGACTCAAACTTTGAAGAGGTACAAAACCTCAATAACTTTCCTGAGTGATGATAAGCACATTTTTTAATACGTATTTATAGTTATATTGATCTCTGATTTCTCTGTAGCAGAAAATAACTGCTAATGCTTTTCTAGAAAGTATTAGAATAATTTATTTCTTCAAAAGATTAGTCTGTTTTATGAACATTTTTGAAAATTTTCGTCATATAGCATAAAAATAAATAAGTTTCTCAGTAGAGTTCATTAAGAAACAGGCACAATCATGGCACTGTTCCAGAGGAAACCTGTGTTCTGAGTCTTGCTGTGATTCAGATGCGGGTCTTTGAGATTGCATCATCTTTTAATCAGGCAGAATGGGAAATTAATTTTCCTACTCAGGCAGAGTAGGGAAATGATTCAAGCTTACTGCTGTACCTAATAGCTTACAGGGAATGAACCTTTGTATTTCTCTTAAGCAATTAGATCCTTCTAATGGAAATTTAATTGAAACTAAAATTTATCCTGTAATTATAAATATTTTTCCCCTTGAGAAAAATTATTTTTTATAAAATCTGGACATCAAAAATGTTCTGTCTAGTTTCAGTTTAGCTGCAATTCTGTGTTAATTTAAATGTATATATATATGCAATTTCAGCATTTTTTTTTACTTTTTAACAGTAAAACTCAGAGGGTCCAAATAAGATGAGTTATGTACAAACACATGCATGCCTGCATGGGTAATTCTTATTTTGTTACCTGAATAATGAGGATATGTTGGGGAAACAGTATCTTTTTTTTACTCTGGAGCGAATCTGTTCCCTGATGCCTGTAAATGCTATTAGAACCATCACCATAGCGACTAATAGTGATGCTCAAGCAGTGTTCCCAAAATTCCAGATAAAGAAGTAGATCGTTAGAAACCCTTAGAAAGAAGGATGTATGTTTATGTAGACAGAACTAATAAGTGAAAGGAGGCAGAAACAGTAAAATAATCAGAGCACTGATGGCAGCAAGTGCAAAATGATTAGAGTTTACAGCCTTGAAGTTATTGCACTTTTGAATTGACGAGAAAATTCTTTTTATCTTCCGAGAATTTAGGTTTGAATCTTGGATATGATAGGACAGATTCTTTTCTGCAGAACTGTCTAAATTAGTCAAGAAACAAAACAGGATTTACTTATTTTATCATCTATGTGTTATTAAGAATTACTATAATTAATGTGCAAATAATGAATATTTACTTCATTTTAACAGCTGAAATAAAACTACCTTGAAAGGCAAGATCTATTTTGTCTGTTTAGGTATACAATTCTGATTAGGGTGGTCTTGAACATTTTACATGAATGGTTGTTATTGTCAAAAACTGCTTGCAGTTTGTTCCACTGCCAAATTACTCTATATATAACTTCACAGGTAAACCAGAATTCCATACTTGAGCATCTCATGGGTAAAAGTCGTGCCATGATCATGAAAGTGGTAGACCTAGCTTTGTTTTCTATTGCACAGAGCTTTGTAGAATAGAAAGCTCAGCTCTAAGTGTCACAAGAAGGTTTCATACATCTTAGCAGATTTAAATAGTAGCCAAAATATGAGTATTTAATGCAATCATCATACTTAAAATGAAAATATACAAGTAATAAAAAAGGAGCAGTGCTGCTTCCAGAGAGAGCAGCCTTTCGAAAGAGAAAAGTGGGCAATGTCACTACTTAGTCATAAAGAAGCATTCTGCCTTAATTTGAAGGGACCTGCCTAATGAACCATGCTTGGTTCCCTTAGACAAATTTATTACTCCCACTTAACATGGATATCATTATTAATTAGACAAGCAGGAGTCATACTGTCCTGTCAGCAGAGATGCTGGATTACCCTGAAGCTGGGTGTAAGCCAATGACTTTCCTCACAGCCCATCCTTCAGCAGGACTACATTCCCTCCAGTAGGGAATGAGCATACTGCTAGAAGTTTTGTGCCTGTTCCTCTTCAGAGAGTTTTATTATGCACAGTGAGAACATCAGGGGCAAATGGTACAGCTAACCATTAACAATATGAAAGAGTCCTCAAAAAATCAATATGAAACTGGCTCAAATCCATGTCACTGGACATGAAATCAACATGAAGCTGGCTCATGTCATTGACTAGTAAGTGCATATAAAAATGCAGGATCATAGCACATTGTTAAATGGGTAGAATGACATTTTATGTTTTAGCTGAAGTGAGAGTTTGGTAAAAGTTAATTAATGAAGATTCCTGCTTAATCCAGGCCTGGTTTTGAGACTCCTGACAAGTTTATCTTAAATTTACAGATGCTTTTGGACAATTTTCACTTGGATTCCTTAAAAAAAATAATTTTACTTTAAATTCCTGTCTTTATAAGGACATTTGGATAGCTGTCTTATATTGTTTCCTGCAGTTATCAATTGTAAAGGTGGAAACGTGATTAGATCTGTAAATCTAAAATACAGATTTTAATGCTTGAGAACAAATGCAAAACTGAAGAAAGACCTTGCAGAAAAAGAAGCACAAGCAGTTCTAGAGGGAACTTTGCACAAAAAATATTTTTACAAATAGGATGGCATACCACTAACAAGTAAAGAAGTACCTCATATGTATACCAACAATTTTAGAAAAATTAAAGCATACAATTTAAATGTATTTGACCTAAACTTATATTACCATGGACTTAACCATAGACATTGATATCAAAATCACAAGTACAGACATTAGAGCTAATCACAAATTGAAATTATTATTCTCTTAAAATATTTTTCTGTGGAAATGCTGAATTTTGATTTCATTCCAAATAAGAACTTCATAGAATATAAATGCCAAGAATAAATTAGTACATTATATGTGTTGTCACAATACGATGTAGTATTTGATATGCTCTAAAATATTTATATGTAAAACATTGAGGAGAAATGTTACCTAGTACTGATTAGATCTTTTCTAAATCAAAGCATGCTCTCATTTTCGTATACAAATAGCAAAAACCTGGATAAATATTGTAGACCCCATTTAGCTCTTCTTTCTCATTTCATCATCTAGGTTTGATGTAATGCTTAGTAAATCTAGTATGATTATTGCTAGCAATGTTGATAATAATATACACAGGCTTTTATTTAATCACTTCAAAGACTCTTCTGAGATTTTTGCATTTTTCAAACACTTTTTAAGAGTTCCTGTAAAACTTTTAACATTTTGTTTTTCTCAGTCTACACAACGACTCTTCCCTTTTTTGTAAACAGCATATTCTTCTCAATAGGAAAAAAAAAGCCTGTAAGAATTGAAGAGTCTAACAATGTAACTCAAAAGTACAAAACCTTAACTGTGCCCAGCTAAATAGAGATATGCATTCTGGAACAGAGCACTGCACTAAGCTCTCTCCCATTTAGAAGCAGGTATTGTTACTTCAGTTGTTTTAATGACAGTGATTCCTGTGATCCCACCTAGTGCCATAGTCATGTTTCAAAGAAGATTTAAGAGTTTGCATTAACAATAATTACTTGTTCTTTATTGATTATTGTCAAGTAAAGATGAGTTCAAAATATTTTTAATTTCTTCTGAGGTTACAGCTATGAAGAACCAAAGCTTTCTCCAGGAAATACATGTACCTTACACGTGAGTCTTGTCAGACTGCATGCTGAATAGGTCCCTTTGGTTATGGACCAACAGGCCCATTCAATCAGGTGTAGGTCTGGAAGCACAGTGAGTTAAAGAGCCTGCTTAAGACCTGTTAGAGAAGAAGTGCTGTTTCAGTATAAGTAGTTTTTCTTCCCAGTGAGAGTCTGACAGTCATCCAGAACCTGGATTGTTCAGCCTGGAAAAGAGAAGACTTCAGGGTGACCTTATTGCGGCCTTTCAGCACCTGAAGGGAGTTTGTAAGAAAGATGGAGAGAGACTATTTGCAAGAGCATGTAGTGACAGGACAAGGGGGAACAGCTTCACACTCAAAGACAGTACGTTCAGATTGGAGAATCATTTACTGTGAGGGTGGTAAAGCGCTGGAACAGGTTTCCCAGAGAAGTTGCGGATGCCCCATCTCTGGAAGTGTTCAACTCCAGGTTGGATGGGGCTTTGACCAACCTAGTCTAATGAAAGGTGTCACTGCCTATGACAGAGGGTTGGAACTAGATGGTTTTAAGGTCCCTTCTATGATTCTAAGTTTTATGTTACTACATATATCTGCAAGGTCAAACATTTGTCACCCTGCTGCTGCTCTGTGCACTCTACACTTTGCATTATATGTGCAGTGGAGCATGGATGTCATTAACAACAACTTAGACATTATAACTTCTTTTTGAATGCTGGTCAGAACACACTGTGAGCAGAATTAACACTTTAGTTTTAGCTGAAGAAAAAAAAAAAAAGGGAGAAAAAAGATCCAAAAAGGAGACATAAGTATTTGTCATGGGCATAGGCTATTATTCAGCTACAACTAAGTGGTTGAATCACACAGCCCTCTGAATATTTGGAAGGAAAATCTGTGAGAATAATAATTTTTTTTTAAAAAGCTGTTTGTAAGATCAAACAGCCTGTGTTCATGCTGATTTTTCCATACGAGACTTAATGCTATTGAGCTACTAAGCTTAGGACTTGATGGAAGTAAGTAAGGAGATTATTCCACAGTGACTGGTCATTTTAAAATCCTAGCAACTTGTTTTTGTCATGGTGATTGCAAAGAGAGGGTATGTTGCCTCCATAGCTGATTCTTCTAGAAATTGTAAAGCAGTCTTGAACCAGAAGCATTTATGAATGCATGCTGTACTGGCTTTCTTGAAATGAATGAATAGAGTGAATAGAAAGTGGTAAGTAGTGCATACTCTACCACTGCCTGCTTGTATGCCTGAGAGTAATAGTTTCAGACAGGTTCGTGTCTTATATATTTCCATTCTCAATCAGCTCTAGGTTCCTGGTTCTCTGCCCCAGGGAGAGCTGATTTGAACAACGTAAGGTGCTCTTCCAGCTTGTGTCAGCTGATTATGCTCCCTCTGGTCTATTCAAGTTATGTATAACTAGAAAGCAATACTGCCCTATGTCTCCTTTAGTGATCTTAACTGTGCCCTTTGCTGTGGGGTAGCATTGTAGAAATTGCACACATGCTACTTATACCCAAATTTCCAGATGTATTGGCAAGGACAGCTGATGAAATTATGTCTTGCGGCAATTTCTTTGGCATGGCAGGGACAAAAATTAATTAAACTTGTTTCTGAAAGTGCGTTATTCACAAGGACAAATTGTGTGGCAGAATTTTAGCATAAAGCACCCCATNAGAATTTTAGCATAAAGCACCCCATATTAAATAAATAAATAAATAAATAAATAAATGAATAAATAAATAAATGAATAAATAAATATTTGAAAACCTTGTAGTGAATGGATTTCCTGATTAATTTGCTTATTCCTTTGTTTAGTACTAACTACAAATGTTAGCAATCACTCTTAAATATTAAAGCATATAAATATTTACTATAAATAGTAAAGCCAAAAGTAACTTTCTTCTCCAGGTCCAAAGCCAGCAACCTAACCACTGGTAGCCACTGTAGTCTCTACTAGCAGTATCTATTTAAAGACAAATTCTAAGTTGAATTTTGTAAACCACCAGAAATATGAACTTGTTTTCTCTACCCTCTATAGGGAAAATAGGACAGATGGACTTCATACTGCTTAAACTAAGTCTTTTGTTTCCTTTGACCAAAGTTCCGGAGTAGAGTGGGTCAGAGAAGCTGATATTTGTGTTCCTCATGTGAATAGAAAGTGGACATCTTTTATAGAATTTATCTAACCTAAAAGTGTATAGCTGATAATATTTATGAAAAATGATTTGTTAAAATATTCAAAGTTGTGCCAGAGGTATACTGTGTGCTTCTGTACCATTCTGCATATAAGTGTCTTGTTTTAAATTCATTGAAATGTCAATGTTTAGACCAAAATCCTACTTTTCAGTTCCTCAGCTCTCAGTAGTTACTATTAGCATTAAAAATACCATTTAAAAATGCTGGGTTTAAGGCATAGATGTTTGCAATTAAAAATATTAATTGATGTATGCCAGATTATATAACTTCAGGTTTTCATCAGGACAGTGATCTACTGGACCGGCGGAAACATTGCTTCAGTGTCCAGTCTGAATCTGGAGAAGATCTTTACTTTTCTGTGGAGCTAGAGTCTGACCTAACACTATGGGAAAAAGCCTTCCAAACAGCAACTTTTTTAGAAGTTGAACGGATACAGGTAAGAACAACTGCCTGATCACTTTTTTGGTACATGTCATGGGTTTATGTGTCGGATTTTGGTAGCATGGGGGGCTATAGGGGCAGCTTCTGTTAGAAGCTGCTAGAAACTTCTTCTGTCCTATGAAGAGCCAGTGATAGCCAGCTCCAGGAGGGACTTCCTGCTGCTGGCCAAGGCTGAGCCAATTAGCACTGTAATGCTTCTGTGATAACATATTTAAGAACAGAGGAGATTGTTGGGCAGAAGAAATTCCAGCCTGGGAAGAGCAGAGGAGAACTTGGGAACAACAATGTAGGCACCAAGGTCAGTGCAGCACGAGGGGAAGAGGGACCCCCCCTCTCCCCAAGGAGCGGGGGAAGGACTTAGAGCTGAGGCCCCTGCAGCCCGTGGAGGAGCCCATGCTCGAACAAGTGGATGCATGAAGGAGACTGTGACTCTGTGGGAAGCCCAAGGAGACCTGTAGTCTGTGGAAAGAGACACCCACGCTGGAGCAAGTTTTTCCCGGGTAGGACTTGTGGCCCTGTGAGGGACCCCACAGGAACAGGAGAAGGACTCAGAGCTGTGGCCCTTCTGTAGCCCATGGTGAAGACCATGGTGAAGCAGGCTGTCCCCCTGCAGCCCATGGAGGAGTGACCCACAGGACAGCAGATTGGGAAGAACTGCTGCCCGAGGGATGGACTCACGTTGGAGAGGTCCATCAAGGACTGTCTCCCATGGGAGGGACCCCACGGAAGCAGGGGAAGGACTCAGAGATGTGGCTCCCCTGTAGCTCGTGGTGAAGACCATGGTGAAGCAAGTTGTCCCCTTGCAGCCCATGGAGGACCATCGGGGTACAGAGACTCCGCTGCACACCATGGGAAACAAGAACTGACAACAACCCCCCTGCACTGTTGAGAGGGGAGGAGAGAGAACATGGAAAGAAGGAGGGGTGGGGGGTGAAGGTGTTTTCAAGACTGTTTTATTTTCTCTCTTTAGCTCTTATCCTATTAGTAATAAATTTAAGTTTTACCCCACATTAAGTCTGTTTTGCCAGTAAGTAAGTGACTTCTCCCAGCTCTTATCTCTACTCATGAATTCTTAGCTGTTTTTTTTCTTCTCTCCTCTGTCCAGCTGCAGAGGGGAGTTAGAGAGTGACTTTAGTGAGTATTTGAAATCTGGCTAAAGTCAAACCACCACAGTATATTAACAAATAAGGCACATATGAAATAATGATGCAATTTAAGAAATTTTCTGACCTTCTGCAGCTCTCAAATTATTATTGTTTATGTAAGTAATTGCATAAGAAGCCTCTTGGTGTTCCCAAACAGTTTGTGATCTAAAGTTCAGAAGAGCTCACCTCAAATACAATCTTCGAACTGTTATAACTTGGTGATACAAAAAACTAAGTTATCGTTCATGGACAGATGCAGAAAAGCAATCTATAGATCAGTTACAAAAAGCAGCTGTTTAGATATCCTTACTGTATTACATGCTACCCTGTTAGCTACTGGATTTCACAAGAGAACTTTGCAGGAATTAAGTTGTCCTTGTATAAGAGTACACTGAATGAAGTACTTATTGGATACAAGCAAGAACAAAATTGTACCTCAGATACACTATTCTTTCGTCACACATTTCTTGTTTTTTGTGTATTTACTCAACTGTCAGATGACAGCAGAGATGGATGACATTCAGGTGCCAATTACTACTGAATTTTTTATAACAAAATTACCTGTGAAAGTGCTTAAAGATAACTTAGTTTTTCTCGTATGACCAAAAAGTCATGACTTTTTTACTTTAGATAGGAGAAAAAAACACCCACCACAATTATAACTTATCTAACTCTAGTTGTTATATTATTGTTCTGGTCATAAAATATTCGAGGGGTTAGAACAGCTTTAGCTGATGTTACTATGAGTTACACGCACCTGCAGGAGTTATATTAGCATATTAGCCTGTGCAAGTATTGGCCCATGCATTTTCTGTGTCCTCCTGGGAATGGAAGCACTGACAGGTTTTTTTTCAGACAACTTGTTAGTTAGTTATATATGTTAGTCCTGTTCTGATCTATGAACCACCACATACAGACAGATTGAATTAGTATATACTAATGATGATCCATTTTGGAGAGACTACACTGCTGTCAGTTTTTTTGGAGGAGCTGGAGAAGATTCAACTTTTCTCTTTATTTGATACACTCTGTTACCTTTTACAGAAACTTTTCTTACTTTACATAAATTACTTCAACATAGTCTATAGAAGCACTACTGTTCCATCAATAAAAGAATATATGGCATTTTTCTTGAATAATTCTTAGTCCAGAAGCCACTTCCCATTTGTTCTACTCTAATATTGATTTGTACTATAGCATTCCTAGTTTAAATTTTTCTTTTGGGTTTTAGAATTATGTTCATTCAAAATTACTCTCATGCTTCCCCCAAATAATTTCCCTAATAATTTTAACCTCTGATTAATCTTAACCTTTGCACCTTTCTTTTCTCTCTCCTGAAATTCAGAGTAGAACTAAGAGCTCAAAGTAATGATTTCCTGAGGCTGATTGATTGATTGATTATGGCAAATCTGTGAAGGTGGATGAACAGATTTCTCATGATAAATTATTATTGTGGAACTCATTATTTCAACTCTTTTTCTTTATTTTCTCTATCTCAATTAAAAAAAATAGAATATTTTTAATATAAATGGGTTTGACCTCCTCACTTTTGTTTTAACAACCATTCTGCTTTCATCCAGCAATTTGAAGATGCAGATAAAACCTGGTGGTATAATTTGTCTCCAAGTTGTTTCATTGCTTCGTGAAAAAAAAAAAAAAAGGTGACAGGTTCAAAATTAAGGTATCACCTGTACAGTTTTACTAAAATTATGGCTTATGAAATCATATTCATATGAATATTCATATTTAATGTGAATTATAATCCATCTGTGTGCAGGTTTGCCTTACAATAAAGTCATATGATTTTCAAAATAAAACTGCAGTTTCAAACTGCCTTTTAAAATTATTGAAGTATTCCATAATCATACCAATAATAACAGTTACTCAGTGACTATAATTTGGCATTAAACTCCAAAAGAGGTTATTAAGGGCCCAATTCTGATCTAATTCCAAAGAACATATCATGAATTAAAATATTTTTAAATGCCTCAGTATAAACATATAATTTGTGGTTTTTTAGAAAAGAAATTTATTAGAGGAGACATCTTCAAGCTGATAATAATTTAAGAACACAACACAATAATGTAGTGGTATTATTTTGGTGTGTTACAGTCTCTCTTATGTAAGTTTTGGTTAGCATAGTAAGTGATACTAATCCATTTTCCATATTACCTATTAAAAGAAAAAAAAAATTAGTTGAATTGAAGATCCTTTTTCCTTACTATCTCACAGCATTGTTGTACGAAGAATGTAAAAATGCTATGGCTTGCATAACGATGTGCAATTACATATGACTGTAATGTTCCCTTTGTGCTCCTGCTACGTTAAGCTAAAATGTTCACCTCTTCCATTGTGAATTTTTTTTATGCTGTCCTTGTTTGTATTGTAGCTGTTTGTTCTTTAATATAAGGATTATTATGTAAGCAGTTTTGTGTTGCAGTACTTTAACATTTGCCTCCATTGAAGTTGAATTTGAGTTTGAAAGTCTGAATTAAGTGTTAGGTTTATAGTATGGTTTCCTTCAGCTTCAGAGATAGCTTATACTAAGCTCTCAATGTATTGTTTTTTCCATAATTTAAACTGTATGTATTGAGGAAATAAAATCTAAGAAACAACTTTGGTTTGTCTCCTTCAGCCCCTGCCTGATCATTGAATTATTGATAAACCCAACTTAAGATTCTGTATTCTGTGAGAGAACAAAAAATGAGTGCTGGTATATTTTACTTCTTTTGGGAGGGGGATGCTTCAGTTCTGATAAAGTTTTCATGAGCTCTATGTGAGAAATCAGCAACTAAAGCCAAAAATCCACAGGATGCATTAATAATAGCCACTTTTAAGATTTTAAAACGTTGTTAAAAATAAAAGAAATCTTAAATTGTCATGTATCTGCAGAACAATTTCTGCATTTTTTGTTGTCTCAAATGGTCGAATTAAAAGAGAAATTAAAGAAAATAAAGATGAGAAAAATTTTAATAGAGTCAATTAGTGTCTAAATGTTCACATTCCTGCTCTGACCTGTGACCCAGAAATATGTGCAAGTGCATACAACATATGTATAAAGCAAGGGACATTCTTTGCCAAAGAAACTAAAATCTTACTGTCCAGAGATCTTTTTGTTATTCTCACATTTTTGCTTCTCTGAATTCTTTTGAACATCATGGAATACATGGTCCAAGGCCATAGAGTGGTCTTACATATAAGTCAAGAATAAGTAAAGCGTCATCTGCTACTGGTGGCCTGCAGTTTTTTCCTACACTGAGTTGAACTAGATGATACTTCATCAACTGTACATGCCTTTTGTAGAACCTTTAGTCTAGGAAGCAGGCTGTTTTTTCAGTACAGCCTTGAACCAAGACTATGTCCTGTTTCTCATAAATCTTGACTTCCCAGTGAGGCTAATTAGACTAGGCTCAGTGCCGTGCCTAAGCAAAGGTGGCTGTGCCAGCTCAGCATGGTGCTGCAGTGCACACTGTAGGTTCACTTCTGGTGTTGAGGTGTGCAGTTAGATGACTTTAGATGACAATATGTATTTTAAATCTGATATACTGTCTCCTTGCCAAAATTTAATTTCTGGTAGAGGCTCTAAGTCTGTTCCAGATCTTGAAGGTTTACAAATAAAAATGTAGTTTACATCTTGTAAGAAGCTTGCAAGATAGTTCTACAAAACTGTACTTTTTTGACTTTGCATGCAAAACCTGAACATTTTTGCATATGTGAATTCATTAACTATAAGTAACTGAAATATATTACTTTACACTCTTTTTTTGTACTAATGAGATGGTGCCAAAGACAATATCCTCTTTTTCAATAACATTGATTTACAATCAAAGTTTACATATTCATAGCAGTTTTATGGTGTAGCTGATCTAAGAAAAAAAATTGCAGTTTCATTTGCTAATATGAAAACTAACTGTGAAGTTTTCCATTTTCCTTCATTGCAATATGTATTTCAACTGTTAGAAGCTGTTAATGCATCTTTCAGCTTCTTGTGCTTTGGGGAAGACCATTTAGAATCCAAAGAGCCCACCCAAAGAACATATAAGTAAGGGCATTTGATTTATCCTTGATAATCAAAATGCCAAAAATAATCATAGGTACTTTTGTAATACCGGCAATTTAGTAACTCACATTGTTACTATATTTACAATTTATATTTTGATCCTCTGACACATTATAGATCATGGGAGTCTCTGTTCTTGTTTCATATTTTTAGTGGCTACATCAATTTTTGAAGAATATACCTGTATTTAATTTAATCTGGAAGATAAAATGTCTATAAAATAAGAATGGTTTCTGTAAAGAACTTGCATCAGATTTGAAATTTTTTTTTTTTTTTTACATATTTTGTGATGAAAAATACAAGTCTGTCATTTTGTACCTGAAGTCAGCCTCCAAGCATAGCTATAGTTTTGATCCTGAAAATTATTTTAATAGGTGTCTCACGGCATGTGTTGAAGTGTGATGCTATGGAAATAAATAGATGCATATATTTAAAAATTGTGGAATGATAAAGTCTTTCAGGATTTCAAGGTTTATCATAGAAATATTTGAGATATATTTGTCCACTATTTGCTGAAGCAAAAAAAGATATTTCATATGATTACATGAGTTGCTAACTTCTATGAAATACTACATTTTTCACTGAGATTTAGGACAACACAGAACCACAAGAAACAGCATACCAAAGAGATATTTTACATATGATTTATTTTTCACTAAAAAGCTAAAAAGAATATATTAATATTAAAAGTTACTGGGTATGAAAATCAAATAAGAGGGTTTGAGAATAATAAAACTTTGCTTTTAGCAATTTGCACTGATAAGTCACTGAGGCGATTCTGATTCAGTTTCATTTTTTCTCTAATGGAAGGAAAGCCTCTTTTCACATTACTTAAACAACTTTGTCACTGATAAAAATTCTTTGACTTGAAATACACTGGCAATAAATTGATGTATTTGCACACAAATTACTCTTTTCTGATAATAATTTTGAGAAATATAAACATTAGAATAAAGACACAGAAATAGTGGTTCTAGAAAGTTTTTTAAGAAATGTGTTCTGTGGTGACTACCTTCTCTGGTTTTTCTTTTACAGTGCAAGACGTATGCATGTGTTTTGGAAAGTCATCTTATGGGACTTACCATTGACTTTAGCATGGGCTTTGTTTGTTTTGATGCTGCCACAAAGGTAAAGTTCTAAGACTTGTTTCCATAACACTGTTATTATTCCTTGTTTTTCCTAATGTTTTGAGATAAGTAGTATCCTTAAAATGTCCTTCTTTTTTTTATAGAAACAGATCATCTCTTGTCAAATCTCTCATGCTTTAGTTTAAATTCAGGACTGATTTCTAATTATGCGAGAAGTTGTGTTCTTTATGTGCTTGTTATTGAAAAATCAATACCAATATCAATCTGAAACAAGCATCAGATCTTGATTCTTTAATTTCACATGAAAGCCCACACTGATTGAGTTTGATGTTTCTTTTGCTGATGTCTCATTGGTTTTGAGAAGAAATAATCTTCTTGGTTTCAAGCTGATCTATGAGCTTTGAAAATAACTTTCCATTCTCTTCTCTGGTTTCGTGAGTGGGAGTGTGTGCTATTATAGCAATTCCCAGTTTCTGTTTTAGATATTTTTTGTCTGTAAAAGGATAAATCAAGCATAGTCTGTACGTCTCACCCATCAGCTTTTCCCATCAGCCTTAAAAAAGCTCAGTACAAGTGATGAAAGAGTTTGCTTTATGCAGTAATAATATGGCATCAATTTCCAGATTATGTTGTTGCAAGTCCAAATCTCAGTAAAATCACTGAGAGCCTGAGTATGTTGACAATTCCACTAATTGCTGTCAAGTACTAAAATGTAAGCAGGCTTTAGTGCTACTACTTGACACTGCTGTTATGTAAGAACGTGAAATCTTTCTTCTAAGTTCCACTTCTCTTCAGTACCTGTTTTTCTTTGAGATGCTGCAACATTGCCACCAGCAAATGCTGAAAATGTCCTTTTGACTGCAGAATATGCTCTTATAGTCTATCTTAAGTCAACCCTTCCCACCACATTACTCTGATAATCCAAACCCTTTTATTCTTCCCACTCCATTCTACTGTTTGCTTGCACAAAGAGTGGTAAATTTGAAATTCAAATACTTGTGTATGTATGTTTCTTTTTGTTAAGCAAATAGCCTTGAATGATTCATTGGTGAAATGGGACTATCAGTTTAGAAGGTATTACACAAAAAATCAGTGCAACGGAATTAAAATGCAGTGGCTCAGTAAAATAATGTGAACTTTTCCTCACCCTTAAATAATATTTTGTATATATAATACATATATAAAAAATGTATGTAACATAATATACATATATAAAATGCATGTGTATACATATATATACATATATATATATACACACATATCTATATATATACACATATACAATATTATAGAATCATAGAATGGTTTGGGTTGGAAAGGACCTTAAAGATTGTCTAGTTCCAACCCCCCTGCCATGGGCAAGGACACCTTCCACTAGACCAGGTTACTCAAAGCCCCATCCAACCTGGCCTTGGACACTGCCAGGGATGAGAAATCCACAACTTCTCTGGGCAATCTGTTCCAGTGCCTCACCACCTTGAAAATAAATTTCTTCTTCATATCTAACCTAAATTTCCACTCTTTCAATCTGAACCCATCACTCCTTGTATTGTGTGTATTGTATTGTGTGTCGGAGTAAAGCATAAATAGCACCATGAATTAAAAAAAGGATGTTGTTTTGTTAGGCATTAGGTATTAGGCAGTGTGAGATAAGGATGGCAATTGCATCAGAAGAGAAGAGAAACAATACAGTAGAAAGTAACATAATCTCTTGCCAAGTGACTGCTAGAGTTAAAATTGCCAAACAAGCCATAGAAAGAAAACTTGCCTAAAATCTGTTCTAAGTGTGTCAACCACATTTTAATGAGTGCCTAAACAGGAAAAGTATTACCTAGTCTCCATCATTTTATGGAAAGATGAAAGCTGCAATTCTCTTAGCAAAAAATTTACTCAGATATCTTCATTATGATGACAAGAGGTGTAAGTTGTGTCTATGCTGGGATATTCTTCAACAATATTACTAATCTGACATACACTGAAACATAAACTAGACATGTACAGTCACAAGGGCTCAAAGTATTATTTCTTCACATAATGATGGATTTCATATGAAGCAGGAAATCAGAATCTATTTTCCAAGAAAATTCTCAGAAAATAATGAAAAATAGAAACAAGTTTGCAGGACAAGAAAAACATGAATAAAATTTAAATTAAATTATCTATATCTTATTAATATTTGCATATACATTTTTGAATTAGGACTGTACACAACTCCTGACAGGTGTCCCATGAATTAAGTTACTCAGTATTAAAGACAAAGACATTATTTAAATTTTCATTCTTTTCATGAAAAAGATACTTACATATAATTCTTTATAACTTCTATGATTTTTTATTATTTTTATTTGAGAAATCAGTACAAACTATTATCTTTTCACTTCCAGCAATGGTGTTTCCACAGCTTCTTGGGGCAACCTGTTCCACTGACTCACCACCTTACTAATAAAAAATGTCTTCCTTATGTCCAATCTAAACTCTACCTTCTTATAGTTTAAAAGCATTGTCCCTTGTCCTGTCACTCTAGGCCTTGGTAAAAGCTCTTTCTCCATCTTTCATATAAGCCCTTTTTAAGTGTGTAGATCTCCCTACAGCCTTCTCTTCTCCATCCTGAACAGCCCCAGGTCTCCCAGCCTGTCTTCATAGGAGGGATGCTTCAGCCCTCTGATCATTTTAGTAGTCCTCCCCTTGTACCTGTTCACTTCTGCTATTTTGGCGCTGCTCATACCCACTTCAACCACTCTTTTTTGGGTAGAGCTAAACTCAAAGCCTTATTCTGTAGACTTCAGAGTTCAGTGTCAGACTGAATTGTTCATTCGGTATGTTTCTTACAGAATAACACTGCAAATTCAAAATGTTTTAATGAATTCAAAGAAGGTCTTAAACAAGTACTTGGAGAAGAGATCTAATGGATATCATTAAATAGTTTATTATTATTATTTATTTATGGTACTTATGGGTTTCCCAGAACACACAGATCTTCATGAAACAAACTAGTTTCTGAAACAAAGTAGTTTCTCAGGACACCTGAGAATCTCTGTCTTATTTTTTATTGCAGTGGTGTCTTCGGTAAATCTTGAGGCAATTTAAATCTTATTGTTAGCATTGCACTCATGGTATTTTAAGTTTTCTTTCTTAATCATGAATGAATTGACTTTAAAAGTGCATAATCACTAATAAGCTAAGTGAAGGAAGTCAAGTTCTTTAACTCATGATTTTAATCATTATTCAGCTATTCAAATATTCCAGTTATGTAAGCAATGCAACAATATTTAAATTGTTTCTTTCTCTTACTTTTCAAGTTGGTTTTGTCCAATATGACTGAAAAATTGCCGTCAAAATTTCACAAGTGTTCTAAGCCCCAAACTCACTACCAATTTTCATGAACAAGTTTATAGAGGGTAATGGTTCTCATTATTCTTATGATTTCCAGACAAAAGCCGTGCAAACCTGTGTGGCTTGTTTTCTTGCTTATTATAATTTAATCTTTATATAATACTTAACTATGTAAGTTAAAATTAGTGGTTAAAAACTGTCATCTGTGCTAAATGTATTTCAAGTAAAACACATCATAATTTGATAAAAACATTGTTTCTGTGTCTGTACAGACCGATGATAAATATGAGTACACAAAGTATTAAACTGAGTTATTCAGAACAAATCTGCACTGTGATGTGATTATAACAGCAGCGACAATAAATCATGACTGTTTCTGCTGCATATTCCCTGCTTCCTCTTATTCATTTTCTGACTGATAGCTCTTAAAGTCAACAATACTTTGTCATTTAGAGCATTTGGTATGTTGCTCTTTTGCTATTATTGTTCATAACAAACCATTGTAATTTATTGTATTTAATGTAATTTACCTTGTTTTTTAAAACTGCTCAGTTAAATCAGATTCTTCCAGCATTTCAGAAAATAATTTCTTAATTCAGTTAAACAGTTTGTAAAATACCAAATACAATTTTGGACACAAAATAGTTTTTCTCCTTGAACCTTAAAAAGTACCAACAAGTATATTTGTGCCCTTGCTCTTCTGTGGCACTTTCCAGAGCCAAGGCTCCCGTGCAAGATGTTATCTCTTTTTATTACTAACTATGTATGGTATGAAAGCAAACTGCAGCATAGAGGCCAAGAAGACATTGGCAAATGTCTGATTGTGTTTATTTCTGTGATGTAGTCCTTCATTTGCAGTAGGTATATACCTGGAGTCAAAAGGCCTCCTGCTTCCTGTGTTCGCATATGTGGAAGTTTACATCTGATCAATAGGGAATTTCCCCACAGCTTCTCTTGCACTAGGGACTTCTTCATAAAAATGTCCACCAGCTTTAATGTAATGTCATTTGCTTTATTTGAAGTAAAGGAATCTTACCTTGTTTGTTTGTTTTTCAACGATGAAAATTCTAAAAATAAGCAAAACGTTAGATTGATCTAACTTGATCTTAGAGGTTATAAACTGAATTTTACCCTAGGTCATTTTTGCAGCATTGTGTATCAGTCTTTACTAGAGAAAACATTTTTCCCAAATCCTGCACAATTACAGCACAGCAATCCAGGTCCTAAATTTGTCTAACACTAGCTATCATATAGGCATCCATGTTTTAATGAAGAATATAACTCTTTTGTGGACAATTTATGTTAAGTACGGACATACACATATATTATGATAAGCATTTATAAATAAGGTTTTACAGCCAATATAATCACCTTAAGAATAATATGGAGACTGCTAGATTATACAGAATAACAAGATGTGTACAAAAATTCATCTGTACAAAAATTCATCTAACTGCTATTCTGAAAGTGATCCAATGTATAAAACTACTTACTCAAGTGGCATTCAATAACCTATTTTTAACATGCTTCTAACAAAAAAAAAGGCTACACTTAAAGAGTATGAGTGAATATATACATGTACGTTACATATGTTTCTGTTTATACTGACATATTCATTTTTTTAATAAAATGTGCATATTTGCATCATAACTTCTACGAATAATATATATGTTTGTGTAAATATACATTGCAATATACCTACCTGTGCAAAGTGCTATGACTGGACTCCATCACATTTACTGCTCATTAAACCAGAATTCAAAAAAATATATTTTTCAGAAGAGAAAAAAAAACATCCCTTGTAGGACTGAAAATAAATTAAGGTGCTGCTGAATTATATGGTGGTGCTAGAACAAAGCAACAAAAAGCTCCATAATGGCCCACAAGGCTCATATCAACAAAGCTCAGTGTGCCTGTCTGTTCTCTTGCAGAAACCTTGTGCACTTCATCAAAAAAGAGAATACACTGTAAACAATAAATAGCATTGCAAATATATTTAATGTGTTTTAATTTGTTTTTTAATTTGTTGCTGAAAGACTACTAAATCACACAGAGCAGTAGTTCTCTGAATTTCTTTAGGAACAAACTCCATGTTTCCTTGGGATACATACCTTAAGGTCTGTCTCTTCTTTCAGCTAATACACATACAGCATATTGAAATAAAACAGCATGCAAAACCCCTCTTGATACCCAAAGTTCAGTAATAGAGAAGGCAACAGGAAACTGCACTTACTTTAAGATGGGGATATAATGATGCAACTCTTGTGAAAAAATATTTTTTCCATGCTCAGAAGTTGAAATTCTGAACAAATAGCTACTATAACTTTAATATAAGCCATCAAACATGGTTCATACAATTTTATGTTCTGTGGCTAGAAACAAAAGTTGGTAGGTCGTGTATCAGTACCAAGCAAAAAAACTGCAGTCTTTTAACATTCTGTGTAATTTCAGTAATGGACAAGAACACGAATAAGGGCTGACTTTCCTGCTTTTTTCCATTGTCTCCTTTTTGTTCTTTATTCTCTGTGTCCTCCCCTGTCCTTCCCTTTACAGTTATAAAGCTTCAGCAGTTGTCAAAGGAAACTGCCTTGGACCATAATTATTCTGTAGTAAGGCACTCTCCAGAGATTGGTAACACAGTAGAACTGAGCAAGAACAAGATCTTAATCCTACTCAGTTCCCTTCTGCTGCTATAAGTCTGGCCAAAGTGCCACTTTGCAAGAATGCAACCCTTCTCGATTAGCTATGAGACAGACAAATTAAGGTGTATCCCAGGTGCCTGAAGACCCAATTACTTTTATACTTGAAAACAAGAATCTACAAGGCATCTGCTCTTGACATAGTTTGACTTGTAGGAGTTTTGTTTATTTTAGTCAGAAGACAAACAACATTAACTTGAAAGGTGCCCATTGAAGTTTAGCATAATTCTGTAACATCATATAAAAATTGCCTTAAAAATCTAAAAGGAAAAATAATTCAATCAGAGTATCAAGAAAAAAGAGGCAGTGTTGGAAAAATACAGCTTTTTGAAGATGCAAAGGAAAAGGCAGCAAAGGGATTTGCTGAAACTGGAATTTGGAAAGAGACCTCCGACATTCTTTCCTTAATAAAGATGATTTCTTTGTTTACTCCACCGTTTACAGGTGGTCTGAGTTGTAGCTGTCTAATTATTATAAAACACTGACAGATTCTTTCAGCTTTTTTCCAAACATCCTACCAAAAGACAAACTTCTTTTGCTATTACGTAATAAAACCTATATGATTCATGTCAATAGAACGTATAAAGAAAACCTGTAATTCATTGAGTCATAGAGTATCCTGAATTGGAAAGGATCCACAAAATCATCAAAGTCCAACTGCTAGCCCGGCACAGGACAGTCCCAAGAATCACATCATGTGCCTGAGAGCATTGTCTAAACCCTTCTTGAACTCTATCAGGCTTGATGCTGTGACCACTTCCTTGGGGAGCCTGTTCAAGTGATGAGCCAGCCTCCAGCTCAGCCTCTGGGTGAAGAACCTTTTCCTAATATCCAACCTAAACCTCCCAGATACAGCTTCATGCTGTTCCTTTGGGTCCTGTCACTGGTCACCAGAGAAGAGATTGGTGCCTGCCCCTCTCTTCACCTCATGAGGGAGCTGTAGACTGCTGTGAGGTTTCCCCTCAGTCTCCTCCAGCTGAACAATCCAAGTGACCTCAGCTGCTCCTCATGTGGCTTCACTGGCAAGTGAAATGATGCCATTGCAGTGTGTGGCGCAAACACTATTGCACAAGTTTGTTAAGTGTAAATAGTCTTTCTGCAAGAACAGGTTTGGTCCACAGTGCATAACCCAACACAGAAGAGGCCAGACTGTTAAATGCTATATTGGAGGTAGTTCATCAGGGAAACTATAGGACACAAATTAAATCTGTTCTTGTTGGAGATTCCTACATTGACAAAATACAGCTTTATTTTCCTAATGCCAATGCAAAATGCCCTCTATATCCTTACTAAATCGTATAAGTATCACAGAGCCATGGATTAGTCAGACACTCACATTTCTATGTATATTCCTTGATAAGTAAAAATACAGTCACCTTTTTATTCTGTTTAGGGTAAAACAACTCCTTGACACAAAGCAAAAACCCTAACAAACATTCCCACTCATAACCTAAACTGATTATTATGTATTCTCACATTTCTGATGCCATTATCTAGATGGCAGGTGATTTTGCCTGATGTCATCTCATCAAAATTGCATGTGGTTTAGTTCGGAATTCTAGGAATCTGTAGCAAACTGACATATAATATGAATGGGAAAGTATTTTCTAAGGTCCCTTGCAGAATATGTGTTCTAGATTTAGCACTAGTGCTAAAAATAGAAGCAATATAATTTTCTTCATTTGTATGACTGTGGGAAACATCAGCAAAGTATTACAGGTGTAGAAGTCAAGAGCTTTTCTTCCGTGTTTCATTGCATTTACGTCCCAACTATAAAATAAAAATAAGCAGGCAGAGAGCATCCTTGTGTAATTATAGTAAAATAACAGTAGCAGAAGATAATAGCCAGTAATTTGGTTGCAGAGACTAGAATAAGTCCTAGATGATTACTTATAAATAAAATATCTCTCATTAAAAGGTATTGGTGGAGAATTTTGGTCCCAGATATGTCACGGGAAAAAAATCCTATTAATTTCAGTGAATACAGGATTTTTCTTTTTGATGATTTCTTATTACAATAATTTAATAGCATCTCAAGAGAAGCCTCAAATCTAATTTGTCAGCTTGTCTGCACTGTTTATTTGTTTGCACTGCATTCTGGTATTCTTTGAAGTTAATTTTATTAAATGATATAAAATACGAAAAACAGCCTAAGCAATCTATGAATAATAATTGAGTAAAGGATTTATATCTTATTGGTTGCTTTCAATTTTATGCATGTTATATACCATTTTTGTTCAGAGATTGTCTTCTTACAGTGCATTTCCCAAAACATGGATTAATTATGCCAGATTTTCTGCAACCACACTGGGAGTATGGAAATTGTGACGATGGTATTTTCACTATATGCTATTACCTTGGTCCCCACTTTCTGAATTGGACTGCTTGCTGTTTGCACAAGTTCTATTTTTACTCATTGAATGAGAATTCACTTTTCAAGGCAATAAATAGTGCATATTGAGTTCTCATCCTGGTCTTACATCAAGGCATCATAAGGTTGTGTCCCTCAAATTGTAAGATATCTCAGAGTCCTCATGAGTAGCTGATGCCACTGTCTACAAGAGAATCTTTTTTAATTTGATTGCATTTTGTGCTTTAAAAGGAACTGGCACCTGGTCCCCCCGTCAATTCTTTTTTAGGATATACAAAAATTTATTGCTTCCTAAAAATGCTATATATGGTCCTATAAAATTTTCTCAGTGATGCACTATGCACAGTTACTGAGGATTGTACAAGGAAAGTACTTGAAGAGAATAGGCTGCTTTTACCAGCTAAAAGAAGCCCTATCAGAATGTATTATAGAGTGTTGAGCTCAGTAACACTGTACCTTCAAACCAGTAAGTATTTCTGCTTATATTTTATAATTCATGAAAACTGATTTGTGAAAAAGTCAGCATGTTTTATAAAGGTACTTAATGTTTAGAAGTTAATATGTATTCATAAATATATTTGCACAAAATTATAGCAACCTATGCTATCTCGCTAAGGCAAACATTCAACAAATGGTTCTAAGGAACTGTGATACTCAGAAACATGAAGAAATCACTGCAGTGACAGTGGAGTATATCAGAATTCCCGAGGGTTCCTATTCCTATTTAAAATTAGAATTCAGAACAGTCACCGTAGTGAACACTGTGACACTGAAGTCAGCCCACAGGAACATGAAAGATAACAACATGTGAAACTCTCTGTCTCATGTGTTTATGTAACTGCTGTAGTTGCACATCTGTGTGAAACTGTGTGCTTAGGTGAGTGTGTCTGGTCTCTCGTTTCTTGCTTTCCCACTATGAAGTAGTCATTGAAAAAGTATAGGTCTGGTCCCCGTTCACTGCCTAGGCATTTTGAAGTAATGAAAATGAAAAGAAAAACACACTCAGAACATATGAAACCGCAAGAGGAAGTAATCCAGCATCCCCAAGACACCGTACTTTGAGAGCAATGTGACTGCAGTCACAGCATTCTGCATCACCTTGTACATCTGCTATATCTGCAAACTCTGCAGTTCTGGCTACACAGGGCAGCACTTCAGCTTCTTTGATATGAGACGTTATTTAAATGGGTCTTACTGGGCATATGCTTAACTAATTAACCCAGTTTTTGCCATCTAGAATTTGAACATCTAGTTTAAGTAGTTTAAGCTAGTTGTTACACTTTTAATACAGTATGATATATTAGAGTAGAGCCACATCCAGAGCCTGTTAGAGAGAACCAGTTTTTCCCAGTTTAAACCAGGATGTAGGAACTGTTATTCAGAGATTCTCTAAAATACAGAAATAGCCAGGGTGACTAGCTTGAAATACTTTGCATTCCTGACTTGATAACTCAAGGCTCACATTTCCCTACTCTTATTTTTGCAAAAAGAACCCTCCCTCATGTGGACATCTTTGGGGGAAATTTGTTGAAGACCACTCAAAAGGAACACATATTTCTTTCATGTGGGAATAATTTTATGCATTGTCAATAGCGTTATTCCTGCTTACACTTTAGATGAAGAGTGTTTAATCATCTCTGCAAAGAAACTGTCAGTTCTAGGAGCTTGTTTTGCTATCCTGATGGTTGAAGTGAAGTTTTCTTGGGATTAGTCCTCTCCACGCTATAGACTTGATTTTGCAGTATACTAAAGTAAGAACCATTGCTAAGTAAGAGTCTACAAAACCAATGTTATGCATAAATTGAAGTGTGTTCCTGAGTCATGCCTGTGGTTTAGAGTGACTGTCATTCTCCTTCCTCTGAGTGGAAATGAAGTGCATGGCAAAACTGTATGGAAATGTCAAAGTACCGCAGTTCTATAGATCCTTCAGCTTCACTCAAACTTAATCTGACTCAGAATAAGGCCAGGTACCCTGAGATTTTTGCCTTTCCATTTAAGAGTCCTTGTTAATACTGCATCTCTCTCCTGCCTTCACCATACATCATCAGAGAACAGAAAGATGATAGCTCGTTTCTTCAATTGTTTTCTCCTGAGATAAAGAGACAGTAAATGCCCTTTACATTTCTCATCTAAGAAATGACATGCTTAAATAGATTTGCTGTTCCTGAGGAAAGGCAATGGTCTTGATCTTCTGACAAGATTTGTTGAGTTACATAGATCTGTTAAAAAAAAAAGAAGTTTACAAAGTAAGTAGGAATATGACCACCAGGATGGTATATTGGATTGTTTTGTTTTGTTTTGAACTCACAATATAAGTAAACATCATTGATCAAACAAGGTCAAAGGAATTGCACATACCTAGAGATGAGGGAAGCTATTCTATTTTTTGTAGCGCAGATTGTTGGACTCATTTGAAATAAATATATTTTCTCCTAAATTGTCAAATTTCTCTAGTTTATCTGAAACAGATGTCCTTAACTCTGTTTATGGCAGATGGGAGCTCACCTGTCACATACACACAGAGAATGAAAGTGCTGCTGAGACTAGGTGTTTATTTGCAAGGGGCAACTACATAGAGAGAATTTTGGAGAAAAATTCTAGCACTTGCTTTGTGTATTTTGCACAGTTAAGATGTTGTCCTTTTGGTTTCTTTCCTCTTCAGGTTACTAAGACAAACGCAGCAAACTTTATTTAGCTTAGTGAATGTGAGAGATTTTTGCCAGTCATTAACATGAAAAGATGAACACACACTGAAGCAAATAGGCATAGATTTAGGACAGTTAAAAAACTGACCTCCCTCAAATTCTCTTTAATTCCCAGTAGATCCTAAATCATTCATAGGTATAGACAAAGGGCACAGATGGAAGTGTCATCCTGTGCCCCTGAGAAGAAATAATTTACAAAGCCTTAGACAAAAGGGTTGCCTTAAGTTTCTGTGTTGTCCAGTGCCTGTGAAATTAATGTTTCCTCAAAGTAACAGCACAATGTGAGTGATATTTTATTCTAATTATTTGAAATAATTTTTATTCTAATCATGTGAAATACTACTGGAATCAAAGAAATACTACTGGAATCAAAGAAAAATTTCAATGCCTAAAATACCTGAAGAGTGAGGGGATATTTTTAAATGAGGCTGAGAAGACTTATAACAAAAAGTAGCACTTTTTGAATTTTAAGCAAAGTAATGGGTTTTTTCCTACATAAATCTACATTAGATATATTGAAAAAAGATGTTTTTCTAGACAGCTGTAAATGTTATTAACTGGTTGTTAATTTTGTAGAGCAATCTGTCTTTTTTTTCAACAAGACACAATGTAATTCATAATATAATTACTTGAAAGACCACTGATATGGTTAGAATTAATGATCTGCTCAAATTCCTCATTAAGCTCTCATAAGTAAACTCTAAATATGTTCTCATTACAAAGTTTTATTTCATGATTTTATAATTTAAAAATAGATATTTGTTTCTAATTTGATTTGCCCTTTATGTTAATACTAGATTTTTCAATGTGGAAAGAAAAAGAGGGGATTTATATGTCAGGTCATCACTTCAGACAGAGATAGGGAACCAACCTATGGATTGTCAGTGGAAAAACAATCTTTGGTTTTTGACATGACAATGAATTTATAATAATTTTCTTTTTTGATTAATCAGCATTAAATATAGATAAGGGAATTTCAGAGTAAATTTCACAAATCTAGTCTGACAGATGTGAATCAAATACTGTCAAAGTATAATATATCCATATGATCAAAGGGGTATCTGACCACAGAACACTACAGTCGTTTAATTATGTATCATAGAGAGGTTAAAAATTCTCTTGGAATGAGATCAGCTATTTCTAATACAATTTGCAATGATAACTACATTGACTTGTTTGTGTATGATTTCTTATGTTTTGGGTTTTTTTGCCTTTAGGCTGTGCTTTGGAGGTACAAGTTTTCCCAGCTCAAAGGTTCTTCAGATGATGGGAAGAGCAAAATCAAGTTTTTGTTCCAAAACCAAGATACTAAACAAATTGAAGCAAAGGTAAAAACAATACCTTGTTTGTATAAAGGCAATGTACAATTTTTAAAGCAACCAGGGGAGTAAAGGAGCATGATAAACTAAGTTACTCCAAAATATTAGGTTAATGCACAAAGAATGCAAATAAAACCAAAGAAATTGAAGAAAACTGAATCAATTACTTGGACAATTTTCTAGTTTAAAGTCTTTTGAAAGGTGTAATTAGATTAAAAATTAATAAAAGACAGGACTTACTATGTATGGTTTTACACGTGATTGCAAAATCTCCTCTTTGTCATTTTGATAAAGCTAGCTGGGAGATTGAGTGCCTTTTTTTCACCCTGTAGTTGTATCATGAAGAAATCATGCAAAATATATGCTTAAGTCAACCCGGGAACAAAACTTAGCAAAGGTCTAAAATCTGATTTTATTTCTCAGAGAAAAAAAACTGGATTAAAGACAGATTCCCTTACAAGGCTGAAGCTTTGTGTCTGTGTCCAATGCAAAATCAGAAAAGTATTTTCAGTTGTGCTTTTGATTCAAGAGTTAGTTCACGAAAAGAGTAGCTGTGAGAGATTTCGCCTTACTTCAGTTTATGTCTTTTGAAAATATGGCATTTACTGTCCCAGTATGTGTGAGAAGTGATCTCTGATAATTGAAACTGCCTTACACTCTGGATCAAAGTTCTTTTTGACTAGAACTCCAATTTTAGTGTAAATCTAAAAACTATTTTCTTGTCCATCTCTAAGCCCTGCTTTTGAAGTATTTCCTATACCATTTTTTCTGACCACATCAGAGAGAAAATTGCTGACTGAATGTAATAATAATACAGTTCTACGAGCAAAAAGGAAATAGTTAAATAAATTGTCCAAAAATGTACAAATATGTACAGGATAATAAAGTGTGTAAAGAAAAAATGCATTACTTTGGGGACACTTATGACTTTAAATGCCAATAACTACATTAAGCAGCTATTTTTCCTTCCTCTATGTCTCTTTATGTTTAGTGTTAATTATTTTCTACCCAGCAGCTATTTGATTTTGAATGTTTTACTCAATACAATAAAGGTATGTAAAAGTTCTCATTACATCAACAACAATAAAATGTGGTGACCATGGCTTTCAATACATCCACGTTCTGCTGCATCTCAAAGATAAATATTTTCTTTTGATTTCCTTAAGAAATTGTTTTAATAGTACAGAACCTTTTTTCACCTATAAGAAGAAAATGCAATCTAATCTGATGACATGAGGATGATTTTCTCTTAAGGAAATAATTGTAAACTTTTATCCTGCTGAAGGATGAAAGTCAAGTTATTCTTTTTCTAATATCTGTCTGGTATTGCTGTCATATTAACACATGATTTTAGGACTGAAGAAAATTAATAGGAGTCTAAGAGTGTGAAAGCGTTAGGTTTTTTGTTTGGTTTTGTTTGCTTGGTTTGGTTTTTTCATTGGTTTTCTTAAATTGGTAAAATTAAAATATATTTTTAATACTGAATTAAATTTTTTAAAAGATTTTTAAAAAGTATGAAATCTAGATTTTGAAGAAGAAAATAGTTTTTATGAAAATGTTTTCCTGTTTTAAATTAAATCTGTCATGCAAATCACTTTAAAAGCCTTAGAGGTATCCTGGTATTGTATCTATTGTTATTCCCACTCAAGTTGAATAGAGCTTTATTTTCTAGAAAATTCTGCCTACCTTTTATTAAGGTAGAAATTCTACCCTCAACCTTATGAAGGTGGAATATTACACAAACTTACTAGCATGCTTATTAATATGCTGTCGTGTTCCCTATTTCTCTTTACTATAAACTTTCACCCTAATCAATTTGGAAATAAAAATTTGTTACTTTCATTTCATTTTCTTGGAGATCAAAGCATATCATCTATATTATCAAAGATAACAGATTATATTCTCTTTGGAAGGTGCTATGGCATTTATAATGAGCACTTCTATAAATTCCAATTTGTTTGCTTATTAAATATGTTGCTTAGTCTAAGACATGTAAATAAATGTGGCTATAAAGTGAATGCAAGTTCTTGGGTCATATATTTTGAATACTGAATCCTTAGCTTAAAATTCTATGGATAGCCCCCTTCAGTAGCATTTAAACCTTTCATGGGTTTAAACCACTGTTCAGCGGGAGGAGAGATGGAACAGTCTAGCCTCTTTGACTTTACATTACTAAGTTAGAGGTATAGGTATTTGTGGAACTGTTGAGTCAATAGAAAATGTTAATCAGATTTTCAGAAATGCTTGTAATGCCAGATTTCATGCATATTGTATGCAGACTTCATCTGGAATAAGACCATGGAAATTTTGTAAAACATCTGTTAAAGGTTGTCATGAATATTCATGGCAACAGCTATCACCACTTGTTAAACGCGGCTCTGTTTTTCAGGTGGCCTGGAGACCCACTGTTATAAGGGGAAATACAGTGCAAAATTTTCCTTATAATTTTGGGGCTTTTCCAGTTATATGTAGGGAAATATAACATAAGGAGTATAGGGAATATATATAGGGAATAACCAGAATGTAGTGGAATGAGACCTCATGGCAGAGAACAAAACCAAAAATAAGCACAAGTTTATTAGGGCTCTTCACTTCTGCATTCCCAAGCAGGAATCTGGAAGTACCTTTCAAGGCACCTCAAATCCTGTGTAGAGTTTTGGGCCCCCCACTGCAAGAAAGGCACTGAGGTGCTGGAGCGAATCCAGAGAAGGGCAACAAAGCAGGTAAAGGGGCTGAAACACAAGTGTTATCAGAGCCACCTAAGGGTGCTGGGTTTGTTTAACCTGGAAGAAAGGAGGCTCAATTGTAGCCAGATGGGGGTCAGTCTGTTCACATCAGTAACAAGCAATAGGTCAAGAATGGCCTCAGGTTACACCAGGGGAGTTTTAGATTGGATATTAGGAAAAATTTCTTCAGCAAGTGTTTTCAAGCATTGGAACAGATTGCCCAGGGAAGTGGTAAAAGTCATCATTCCAGGAGTTATTTAAAAGATGTGTATGTGTGGCACCGGAGGGCATGGTTTAGTGGTGGGACTTGGCAGTGTTGGGTTAATGGTTAGACTTGATGGTCTTAAAGGTCTTTTCCAACCTAAATGATTCTGTGATCCTATATCATTCCTTCACAGAAAAATATGAGTTATCACATTCCAAATGCTTCCTATCTTCCTTCATTTACAAGGCGTCATATTTTGTGCATCTCATGCTATCCCAGATGATGTGTGTGATTATGTCATGTTGCACCTGTGTGATAATACCCTTTGTTCAAGAACACTTATTCGTGATCCACAGAATTAAGACCGTCAGAGTGCTTAGCTATTGAATCTTGATCCAAAATTTAGATAAATTTGTTATTATTCTAGAAATACATTCCGACCTGTAGATACACATTGTTTGGAAAATAAATGTATGCATCAGCATTTTAAATTTTAGCCATACTGTCTTGACAATTGTCCAGCATCTCCTCTGTATTCTGGTGGAATATACAGAGATATCACTGTCAATTTTAGAAGAATCTAGGAAAAATACATTTTGTGAAAAAGTCCAGCACCACATCCATTCATTAGGTAGCTTTTTTATTTTGTTGATATACATACTTGCCACCAGAGTTTATATTCCTAAGTGAAAGTGACTTCACTGACACTGAATTACTAATATTTTTATAATACTGTCAACATTTTTTACAGTGTGCTTCATGCCTGACTTAAAGAAATTCAAAATCGTTTGCTTTGAGACACACAACATGTGCTACGGATTTAGTTGCAATTAAACTTATTACCTGGTGTACTTCTTGTCAGCTTTAAAATAATTTTAGATATTTAAAACTTTACAAATACTGCCTTTTGTTTTCTGGGGAGACCTTGTACTGATGCTTTTGTTTGGCTTCTCTCTAAGTTGAATTATGTTACTACAAAGATATATAATGTAGAATAAAAGAAGTGTTTCCTCATAGATTTAAGCAGTTCCAGTCTGAAAAATCTGAACAATAATTACCATAGGTCACACCAGTGGGTCCATGGCAGGGTGCCTGGAAACAAACACCTGACTTTGATGGTCTCTAAGGCAAAGTCTAAGTGGTTTCTGACAAGAAAACCACTTAAGGGCAACATTAATCACCCGTACCCCTTAGACATTCCAATCTGTAGGTTATTTCCCAGCTGTCACTCAGCAGGAGATATTGCATGAGTTTGCACAGTCAGACAGAATCTTTCTGAGTGAGAGCTACAAAATAGAGCTGTCGACCTGGCAGAAAGTGGAGCCAATGTGTCCCTGTGCTTGTTCTTACTGAAATGTTGGGATGGGTTAGACAAAAACAAGCATAGAAGGGTAAAGCTTTCTCTTCATCTGTAAGGCATTCACTTAGGCACCTTCCTATCTAGTTATCTATCTGTTTACCTGAGGTTTTAGCTGTAGTTTAATGATCCATTTTTTCTCCATAGTATCACAGAAGCCTCCAGAGACTAACACAATCTCAGGTCTGTAATAAACTCAGAGTGTTGTAATCTTCAATTCTACCTGACTAAATGTTAGACCATCGCAGTAGAAGCTGCTTTATATTTTTCTGACAAAAATGAAGAGTGCCTTAAATCAATGAGATACTGTTTCAAGATAAAATGCTTCCAAACATAGAACTATATAATTCAGCATTAGTACTTTTTCTTATTACATGTAATTTCTCTTTTGAATTTCTAAGTGAACACACCAAACTGTGAATTGAGAGTCTCTGTGCCTTGCAAAACATGTGTATAACTCAAAAGCTACACTTCAGTCTGTGCTTTCACCTCTCTCAAATCGCAGCACAACAGTTCTTGTCAGAACTCAGTCAAGGTCACACAGCTGTGCTGCATCCGGTGAGCACAGCCTAGCTGAACTCCTAAGCTGAGCAGTACAAAACTAAACTGAATACAAAAATAATCTTGTAAAGATGAAAGTCCAGTCAATTGTCTTTGTCTATTTTAATGGGGAGAACTGAAGAGGGCGAAAATATGGTATCAGCAGAAGAAGTGTAACTTCAAGGATTAAGCTTTAATCTTATTATTAATTAATACTACCTTAATGGTAATTAATGCCAATTAATTTGTAGTTTTTTTTCTTGTATAGAAATCTAATATAAAATAGGACTAATAGCCTGAGTCACTGCTGCTCTCATTACTGTGAACAAAATACTCACTTTGAATACTCAATACTCAAGCAAGGTGACTTGATGGGGGCTTGTACCATTTTCCAGACTGACATTTCTGTTCGAGTATATTCTCCAAACTGCAGTTTTAAATTAATCCTCGCTCTTAGTCTTGAGGGTTTTTCTGCAAGCATCACAGTGCTCTTCATGTTTAGAATAGCATCTTAAAATGAACATCTTTTAAATGTAGATCCTTAAGATTTTTACAGAATGATTCTCAGTTACAGTGACTGCATTTCTGAGCTCAGATTTCTGAACTTTGTTCATTTATGTGTTTCAATTTTTAGTTTCCCCATGTTTTGCACATTAATTATTTGTTTAATATCTATATCAGATTCTATGCTAATAGAGAGAGACCGTGTAACACCAAATTTGATAAAAGAACAAATATTTTCTCATATTAGCTGTTTAAATATGGATGAAAGAGAAGATTTTTTTCTAATGATATCATAGATACTTAGAAACAAAATTGCTTGATTTTGTAGATGTATCATTTATGTTGTATCATTAATACAATGCAATGAGAGATTGTTGGTTTTTTTGTGTTTTTTTTTCATTTGGGGAAACTCTCTGTTTCCTTTTTCCATCTCTTTCTTACAATCCAGACTTTCTTTGTGAAAGGCTACTAGAATTTCCATACAATTCTGACTTTTCTCAATGACTGCATCTTTCTCATATACCTTTTAGCCCACTTAGATTGTCCCAGCAGTAACTGTGAATGTTCAGGTTAATAATCTGGGAGTGTTGCCATAATGATAGCAATATAGGGTGAGAGTAGTTTCATGAACACATAGCTTGTAAAGACATTTTGAAGACCAAAGTGTACACTGATGTTCCCAGGAGAGTAGGGTCTTAGGTGAGGTGTACAGGC
This sequence comes from Cephalopterus ornatus, assembly GCA_013396775.1. Classification (NCBI taxonomy): domain Eukaryota; kingdom Metazoa; phylum Chordata; class Aves; order Passeriformes; family Cotingidae; genus Cephalopterus; species Cephalopterus ornatus. The sequence goes on along the minus strand of VZRE01015726.1, from coordinate 10,879 downwards.
AACATTCTGGAAACTGGAATAATGCTAAATTGTGTACTTTTGCATGGACAAGTAGCTGTGGCTCAAGATTTCTTGCTTTTTAGGTATTCGGAGAATTTGCTTTTGCCTACTGGTATCAACTTCAATGGCTTCACTTCATATTTTTTCAGGTTTCTTAGGATTTACCTATTTGTTTACTTGAAACTTCATCTAAAGCAGGTGTGTAATATGCAATACCCTGCCTGGATGAAAGTGTATTCAGATGAGAGGATGACTGAGCATGAAGTATATACAAAAACAACCAGGGGTGGCTGGGTGTGCACGAAAGCCTATGAGTTCCCCTCCATTTACTGGCAGTAGTGCCGACCAGCATAAAGTACAAGTTCTCAGTGGAAGTGAGGGCATGTTTTGTCTGTCAGCAGCTCTACATGAAGTCTTATCTGTTCATTAAGCTTTCTTGTGATTAGGCTAATCTGCCAAAAAAGTATTGTTCCTGATAGACCCTGTTCCCATCAATCAGGCTCCTGGGAACCGAGCTGCAGCCATCAATCAGACCTGTATGTACTCACCACACACATACAGCACAGTCTACTGTGCTTCACTTTGCTGCAATTTCCAGTCAAATATGCATGTCTTCATTGAAATAGGAATAATGTGTCATGGCAAATAATAATCAAGCGTTTGCTGACTTCTTTGTGCTGTTCTTTGCAATCAAGGTAATTTCCACGTTGTGTCATTACTATTAATAATAGTAATCCAGTGGAACCTTCAGAGGCTGTTCTGTTGCCTCACCCATTCGCCTCGATGGTCCATTGAGCAATGAATATTCCTGATGTGTCGCTCTTGCAGAAACAGCTGTGATAAGTGTTGGTAATTATTATAGTCATGCACTGTGAAAATTCAGTGTCCAGTAACTGTAATTACGATAGTAAGAACTTTCAGCTGGTAGGGTTACCTAATTAACTCGGACAATTCTCAAACTGTAATATTTGTTTTAATAGGCTTATTCTGTTGAGACATGGGGGTAAATGTAGTCTTTCTACATATAACACATGCAATTCATATTACATCTATCTCATGGTTACACTAAATATTTATTCTCTAATTTTAAGCTTCAGTTTTATTTTTATAACACTGATTAGATAAATTAATATATTAATAAAATTGAGTTAACTGAAAGGTAACTTAATTTCAATGACAGATAGTTGTTATTGTGAAATAGCTTCCATAATTCCTTGTTTCCTCATCTTTCAATGTCCATTGTTTTCTTATCTGTGATCAGTTTTCTTGTTTTGAAATTTGAAGGAGAAAAGGCACTACTTTACCATAGTGATAACATTGTCTTTCTCCCAAGGTTTAAACTTGAGAATGTCTCTAAACAGATTTTTTTTTGTATGGACACAGATGGCAGGTTTGTGAAATTCAGCATAAACTTTATTTTCTTTATTAATAATTGATTGTCAGGGTAGCTTAAAGAAGCTCATGAGATGTTACAGATTTATTTCTGAGCATGTCTGAAGGACATCTGCTGGGGTTGTAAGAGAGCTGAACAAAGCTTCACCTATTCAGTACATCACTAGACACTGCACATACAGCTTTCTGCTTTCACACTGTTGCCCCTCACACGTGATGGACTTGTGAACGTCTCCATGTATTCCGTGAAGAAATATCTTCCAGGAAATCTCAAGGGGCAGAAAATTGCAGGTTGATGTAATTTTTAGAGATTTAGCAATTTTTGTTGAATTTACATCATCAATACCCTTCTAAGCAAAAGAGAAAAACCCTCGGCACTGCATAACTTGGAAATAGCAGTGCTAGACAGAAACACAAATAGAATATGCCACAGATATCTATTATTGGCTTCTTATTGCAGTGAGGAAATCTGTACAAACAGTGAATCAAAGCACAAAGATGGCAACTGTGCACCACTATCCCTACACTTACACTTCAAGTACCTCACTGTTTGCTTTCAAATAGAACAGATATTTATTGATTAAATACCAGTTCCAAAAACATATACTGAAGATAACCTAAAAAAATTTGATCAAAGTCAATTAGACACAAAGGAGCAAATTTACGTATGTAAAAAGATGTAGGGTTTTTTTCCTCTGTAGTGGTGTCTAAAAGAGTACCAACTAGTCTAATTGTATGCTGATGGGCTGTAAAGAAATGTAAATTAAAGTAGAAAAATAAAGACTTTGTATAATATTCCTAATGAAGTTAGAGTATGTTCCTTTTTTGATCCAATAACAGATCCAAACTTGATCCGAAACATCACTGAGTGAGAGTAGCACTTTTTGAAATGTCTTTTTTTTTTTTTAAATTACAGAATCAGGTAACATAATAGCTAACACTGTCAGGTGACATGATGAACAAATGTAACATATGTAGAACTTAATGTTATTGTTTTTTTGTGGGTATATTGGTTATACAGTAGTAGTCCAGAGATGTGTAAACTGCTATGGTTCAGCCATTAAATTTCTATCTAAATTAACCTACAAAAGTACGAGATTTGCATTATCCTGGGGCAAGATTGTATAGTAACACTTTCCTTTACCTTTACATGCTCAATATTTAAGTCCCTATAATGGAGAATTGTAGGGCACATTAGCAGACTGGCAATAAGTTATTAAAATTATTGCTAATTGAGAAGCAGTTCATTCCTGGGTATATGTTTGTGAGGTGTTCTTCTGTTTCATGTTTAATCTTTTTTGTTTTCACTTCCAGGAGCTGGAGTTTTCCAACCTGTTTGCAGTCCTTCACTGTATCCACTCATTCTTTGCAGCCAAAGTGGCTTGTTTGGACCCTTTGTATGTAGGCAGCCAAGCCACAGCTTCTGCTCTTCCCACAACTTCTGGTACTGGCAAATTAAAGTATACTACTTGACATCTCATATGACAACACTGCCACTTAACAAAGAGACACAACAATGTATAAATATTCATAAGATTTAGACCTTTGGTGAACCATGTATGTGGAAACCAATCCTGGAGGCAAGACATCTTGCAGCATCAGCAGATAAATGGTCACATGGGATCATAATTTCATCTTGGTTCTGCAAGACATCAGTAAATAATACTAGTCAAAACCCCAGAATAGGATGGATATGCTTTTAGTATTATCTATTTGTACTTACATAGTGCTTTAAACAACACTGGAAGAAAAGGAATAAATGATGAAATGAAGCACTTGAGTATTTAATAAAATTTTCAAATTGCTGTAATAATACACAAAAAGAATTGTCATTTTCCTGTTTTCAGATGTTTTTTATGACAATATACTAAACTCTGAATATGAACATAATGCCCTATCATTATATTATAAATGAGAGCAAGCAGCAAGCATATGATACATGCTGACAAGGAGAAAAGCATGAAAAGTCATTTGTGTAAGTATCTCGTCAAATAAGAAAGCACTTTAAGCACTGCTGTAAATCCATACTTGTGTCCATACATGGAATCATGCTACTTTTTCCATTTTGTTCTCTTAATCTTACAGTAACAACAACAAAGATATAGCCATACTGGACTGAAAAATTAAAACCAAACCAAAAAAAAACAAGCCACAAAAAGCAAAACACTTTTTCATGGGTAAGACCCTCTTCTTCAAATAAAAAAAATGGCATACGAATTTAATTTTAATTGCAAATTAAGTGCAAGTACAAAAAATACCGTTAACTATTTGCTTCCTCCTTTTTTTGGTCAAGAATACTGTAAATCTAACAGTCTTTGTTCACAAGATTTTGAATTTATTTCAGAGACAACCCACTTAATATGTTGTTTCCATGGTTAACCTTGATTTCACATCATAAGTGGGATGTCTGCTCCACTCAAGCTCTCAAGAAATAGACATTTTACATTATGCTTGAAAAAATAGTTCACTCTTTGAATTCTTAATAATTTATATTTTATAGATCTATATTGTTAGTAAAAAACAGTAATAATTTAAATAATTTAAATAAGCTGTAATGAATAGATTACAAAATGGATAAATTCTTTGTCTGTTAAGACCATTACATCACTCTGGACCATGTGCTAGTTCGAGAGTATCATTTAAGGTTGAAATATGAGGGACTTGTAAATTTAAAATCAATAACTTTATTTAATTACAGTTTTGCAAAATAATTTAATGTTGTGCTATGACCTACACCAGTGAAGATGGAAAAAAGGTGTGAGGATGTGTGTGGTATAGTTGAAACAACAGAAAAGGTGAGGGATTTTTTCTTTTGGCAAATAGGAAAGAGAACTGAAAAATTACAAGAAGAACAGTTAGTGAGCTACAGTTTAGGTAAAACATTTTCAGTAGTACTTTGTGGGATTTCTGTTTATTATATTGTAATCAAAGCTTACTTTCTTTTTTTTTTTCTCCCCCCACTTACACTTGTTAACAGCAGGTATGGTCTAGGGACACCGTCTGCCTTTTTTAGCAGAGGCAAATTCTGTCGCATCCCTTTCTACATATTAAGATAATTAAAACTTCAAAAGTCAAGCCAGAGAAAAGCTTTATCAAAATGGGAACAATTCAAAATGCAAGGAAGGGGCAAAAGATTATGGAAATGTAGGTGCAAATCATGTCTCTGTTTTCTTTTGCTTTGCATTAGAAGTATTTGGATTTACATGTATGGGAGTCACATTGCTTTTGAAGTACAGCTGATCTAACTTGATACTATCTCCAAATAATCCAAAAATATATTTTTCTGAGGACTCTTTTATCACTTTCGAATGTCTTTCAGTACACATTTTCTTCCTTTTAGTACACCTCCAAGGGCTACACATTTATTTTTTATTCTAAATACAATGGAATGATATCATAATCCAGCTATTAAATACTATAAATGTCATCAAAAATCTAACATTTTCATAGGCATCATCATGTATTTGTTTATATGAATTGTCTTAAATAAAGGGGTCACTTACTGGTCTGTGAGTGGCAGATAGAACTACCATGGCCGTCCATAGGATCTTGAGTTTGCTCCTGGGAGAGTACAATCCCCAAATATTTTGAATCCAAAGCTACAACAGTCTAAGAGGTTTAACAGTGGTGTCCTTGTCAAGAAAGCATATACTGGAAACACAGATCTTGGCAGAGTGCTGACAGTGCTGAAAACAGAACTCTGATATCTGTTAATGACAGTTCTCCTCCTCAGTGCTCCCAAATCATCTCCTTCTTTCCGTGCACTGCTGTGGCATTCAGCTATCACAGTGTCGGCATATGCTAACCCCTCAGTGCATGCTCTGCTGGCGCTGGCAGAATCTAAAACTAGTCAGCTGCCAGTTGAATGTTTTGCCTTCAACCGTCCATGTTATGTGCATGTTTGTACCACTGAAACTGAGAGGTATTTAAGAGATGTGCTTGAATGAGCATAACATTTACCCAAACCAGCACAAAGTATGTCATTGGAAATTTCTGTAGATGAAGGAATTCCCTTTTATGAAAGCCCCCCCACTAAAAAAAAAAAAATCAAAATACCAAAAATGATCATTGTGCAGAACGGAACTAATGACGTGAACTTTTGGGACACCAGGGTATCCAGAAGATCTCTGACAAGTATTCTCTTTGTAGAACCCCTGTATTCATCACTGAGACTTTTGCAAGTGAGCATTAAATACACAACATTTAAGAATCATATTAGCTTGTAAATTGATTTTTTTGTTTTGTTTTTCTGAAGAGGTCAACTGGCAGGGCTTAATCAATACTTTTATTTTCAAGAAGATAAAGTTGATACTGAGAGAATATAAGATGGCATAGCCTTGACTGTAGGTGAGCATTGATTTCTTAACATAGCAGGCGTTTGTACGGTGACCTCAGAAAATATTCAGAGGTGCCTCTGCATCCAACCTGTAGAGCAACCTTGTAGAGCAAGTTGGTTGGAAAGTCAGTCTTGAACCAAAGATGGAAAATTTTAAAGTCTGTGTTGTAAGTAATCATGAAATACAAAAATAAAATTTGCAAACATAGTAAAAGGTTGCATTTTTCATTTAAATACCTTCAAGAGGTTCCCATTTAAAGCATAGTGAACTTCATATAAAGCCTGAGTCAAAACTCAGGCTTTATGTTGCAACCTGTCATTTCACACATAATATATAATGAATACAAGTATTTTGTAAGTCCACACCGCCCAGAGACAATGAAAAGAACACAATTATGAACCATCAGCTTTTGCTAAAAAATCAGTATGCAAGTGAAAGCAAATATTTAAGAGCAAACCAACCAACCTGTAGTATAATATGCAATTTATTTTCTTAATGTCATGATATTGTCAAGTTAGATTAATAAAGAAAATTCTTTATAGTACTCTACCTATTGAAGTGATGGTATACAGTATACCAAAAATACACTTGGTTTGATTTGCTTTGCTTTGTGATGGGAATTTTAGATAATCTGATCTTCAAAGAACTAATCATATGATATGTTATAGTGTTAGCATAATTTTATTAGGGAAGTATTTCTGGTTTGAATACATGTTATTCTTGATTTCATCAGTAAATGAATACATTTCTTTTTCTAAATCTGTTTAAAAATACAGTTAGAGATTTTCAAAAGACCTTTTCATTCTAGTAACATGATGGCATCTTTGAAATAAAGATCAGCATATTTTTTAGCTGTGCACCATTTTATTATCTTAATTAAGTGCAGCAAGATATTTGTGGAGACAAGCTAGTTGTAAGTGTGTTATTTTTTAAAAACAGAAACTGGAAGTTTTTTTCAATTGAAACTAGATTTTTTAAGAATGCAAATCAATAATACACAGTATTAATTTGCTTTGAGATGAAAATAATAAGTCTCATTTTCTGAATTAGTCCTTGATTCTACAAAAATATATTTATTTCAGACATGTAGACTTATCAGAACACCTCAAAGTGCACAATTAAATGTGTAAGTAGTTATCAACACTGCAACCTGATACTTTAAATGTGATTTGGTTTATTCAATGCCTTAAGATGTTTCTTAAATCAGAGAAAAAATGTTAAAAAGGTTGAAGATCTCATGAATGTACAACTGTTTTCCTTAGAAATTCAGACTAGTTTTCATTCTGTTTTGACAATTCCAAGGAAGCTTTTGGACATTTTATAAATATTAAACACTAATTCTTGCATTTCACTTTCTATTTCTTTACAGGATCTGGTCTCTGAAAAAGTATAGCGTCTAAAAAAAAAGTTTAAGCTGATTTTAAAATTTCTGTATCAGGGAATTATGAGTCTGTGCTTTGGACTCGCACCTCTGACCAATTCAGTATGATGGGAAACATGAGAGACTCACTCAAGCTCCTAAAATTTAAGCACCTGTCTTAGATGCCACTCAAGGCTCTCAAAAGGGAAACACAAGGCAGGACTGTAGCTTAAGATATCTGAAGGTGTGTGCATATGTCTCTGTCTCTCTCTCTCTCAGGAGCTAGAGGTGATCCTACCCTCGTGCTTTAATTTTATCAGGAATGTGTTTTTTTAATATGGGCTTCTGCCTGCAGCCATTCATTGTGCTATTCTTCATATCACAGAGCAGTCCTTAAGCACATGAACTGTTTTTATCAGGATGAAACTAAACAAGCATCACATCTATATCAGTTCCAGGTCCTAATGGGCTTTCAGACCATGCAGCCTAACTGAAATGAGTTCAGAGTAAAAAAACCTTATGGGATACTAACAGTGAGACTGCCAGGTTCTGGTGCCAGGCATTTCTATGTCTGTGGGGCTGCTGCTCGTGCACTGTGGGTGCTTGAAGGACCCTAAAAAGCTGAGCTTTCCAGTGCAGCCCACCAGAGCTTAGTGCCTGAAGGGGGATGTTGTGCTGTGGCAAGGTGCAGAATGAAGCTGGAAAAGGCTGATGCTGCCAGGGGCCGGTTATTCGGCATCTTGTTCTCTCACCACACTGGGACAGTACTGGCTGCAAGCAGGCTACCCCATGCTGGTCAGCCTTCTCCCTGATGCATCTTTCTCCTTGTCTGCCACATACAAATACATACCTGAATATTTGCTATGAGGTCCCCAAGCATACTTCCCTGTTCCCTCACCCCCGTTGTTCAGACGGATGGAAAATTGTACTCTCACCTACATAACAGAGCCACTAACCCTTATACACAGTCAGGGGACAGTGTTAAGGATTATGGCAAGGGCACCTGTGTAGTAGTAAGAGTGCTTCAGTGTGATTAACATTCAGGTTATAGCAAAGTCATATCTGTGCTTAAGTGCCTTCCTGACTTGGAGGGTTCTTAAGTGGAATTCTAGTATTTTCCTGGAATAAGTTCTATAATGTCAACACATTTCTACTTGCTTGGCTCAATTTTCAGGAAGTTTAGTAGAGACAGTGGTTCATATCTTGTTGAAATAATAGAAAAAACATAGGAATACTGGAATAAAAAAAACAAATTTCTGTCCTGATTCTGCATATTATTACAGTACATTACATAATCTATTAAAATATATTGAACAATTTAAAACTAAATGCTTTCATTTACATGACCTAGTTTCACTATGGTATACATGGCTTCCTCTTTCAACAACTTTCTCCACAAGAATCCCAGCTATATATTACAGAAATTCTTTTATTATTCAGTATATACTAATATATAATGCAGCGTGTGTGTATGTGTGCGTGTGTGTGTGTGCGCGTATATATTAGTATATACTAATGGAAAATATTCAATATATATTAATGAGAGTTACATATTAGGCACAACTATAAAACAGAAGCATAAATCCATGAAGCTTTACATTTAAAAACTTATAATACTATAAAGAAACATATGTATATTAGTTGAAGAAATGGCTATTTTTGCAGGATATGCACAGTCTGGTTATATGATAATAAATTGATAAACACTAACTAATTTACTATTTCATACCTCCAGGAATTTTTTTTTAATTATTCTTATCCCTTTAGCATATTTGCAATATATATCATAAGTTTTAATTTGTTATGGATAAAAATGACTGAAAAAATGTAATAGAAAGTGCTATATATTTTATAAATATTAGAAATTTAAGAATTCAAATTATTTATTTCATTTTTAGTTAAAGTTTTGTGATTGTTTGTAATATGTATTTGTGACAAGCATAAATCACCTAGTTGTTTAAGCTCATTAATGTACCACTAATAAAATGCTATCTTCTGTTTTGTTTTTGTTATGCTTCTTTTTGTAATGGAACATAACACAAAAAATAGAAAATAAATACTTTTTTTAACTAACCTTTTGCATTCAGTCATACAGTGTATGAGTTTTATATCATTGAAAGCCAAGTCTGGGAAATCAAGAAAATATTTGGAGAACATGGGGCGGTAAAGTTGTTTCCCAGCACTATACTCAACTGGTTATTTAATAGAAATAATGACATTCCAAATATGATCAAGGCATATCACCCACTTAAAGCTTGACCAGGGTTTTGGAAATATCCGCCTCTCTCCTAGCTATGAGGCTCACCTACAACCAGATTATTTTACCACACAACCATCAGATTATTTTACCACTGACATTTAATTTCTTAGTTTTGTTTGGAATTAACTTGGGACCAGTATTGCAGTGCATTAAGGCATTTTTGGTATATCTTTGAAACCAAACAGCTTTAAAATGTTGCTGCATTTACTAGAACAAAACCAACTTTGATGAGTTTGATTTTCTTTGTCTTTTTCCCTGACTGAGGGAAGAGATGTTAAAAGAGAGGGAATCTGTTCTTTTATTTAGGCGCCTTTGTACCTTTTCCACAATTTGTGGTGAGTTTGAAGTGCATACCTCACAAGCACATTTTTAGTGCCTTTCTTGTTCTTCCACTTTAAAGAAGTAAGGGAAGCTGCCTTACAACAGTGCTGCTGTCACCTTTCTCTCTCAGCCCCTCCACAAGAAGTCACTGGGGCTTTTTTGGACCTCAGGCTGGTGTTGCCTTCCTCAGTTCTGTACCCAAGGAAAGCTTCCCTAGTGACCCTAGCCCTTTCAGTATCCTGAAGAGAAGGAAAAAATATGAAATTTATGTATATGAAATATGTAATCATAAGTGTGATGAACACTTTGTGTAGAAAAAATCCTCAGTCCTCATTCCCAGATGTGATTCGGCTCTTGTGGGTTAGCAAACATACGTAACTCTGTAACATCAGTTAGTTACCTGCATTTCAAGTTTGTTTTTATACCACATTTAAGGGAAAGGCCAGAAAGAAAAAAAAAAAAAAAAGGAGAGAAGAGAGATCTTTTTAAAAAAAAGTGAAGAGAAACATATAATATTACAAATCTAGGAATACCTCGTAAGTAAGTATAATCCAAATGTACAGGGATCCTGTTGTAGCTACCATTGTCCTTTTCCTTTTAAATAGGAACTATATTTTATAGTCTATGGCCTCCTAGAACGGAAAGGTTTGTTTATTCTAGAATTGCCTATCTTATTTCGAATTATCATTTTTAATCTAGCATCATTTACGTCTTCTCCACATATTTTGACCTCAAATGAAAAGTCTTGTACTCAGAATTTCTCAAGATACAGCACTTGAAAAACTTCCCTTAAAGTCATGGTTCTTATGTTCAAAAGCTAATATACTTTTTCTCCAAGCCCTACAACACTTTATTCTTGCAACTTTTGAAATTAATTGTGACCTATTTACCTGAGCATTTGACCAATAAAAGTTAGCACAGTATAATATTTGCGTCTTACCAATGATTAATTTGTGCAGTTTTCTAGTGTTTCTTTTTCAGTATTTTGACAATAGTTATTCTGTCTATGGAATAGTAGTGTTTTGGGGTTTTTTTCTTTTTTCCTTTTCTTATTTTGCTTCAAGAGTCTGGTGAGGGAAGACAAAAGGTCTTAGAAAGTCAAACCCCTTCACTGAAGCAAGGAAGCAAGATAGTGGGGTGGTTGGCCGTGGTCTTTGCACTGCAGTACCATGGAGTGCAGTGATTCTGAAAAAATCCCGGTATGAAGAA
>VZRE01015725.1:0-21972 GCA_013396775.1 Cephalopterus ornatus | reverse complement strand
TTCATTGGTATGCCATAAAGGCATGTTTGAAAGGGATTTGGGGCATTTTCGTTATGAAGACAAAGAGTACCTACTTTGGCGCCTTCCACCAGCTTCAACCATATGTTGTCTCTGTTCCAAAACATCCATTTGGGCACTTCACGTCCCAGGAAAGTCTCTGGTGGAGCAGATTCTGTCGTAGTTATCCAAGCGGTGAGGTAGATGATGATAAGATAGGCGGCTCGTGCCATGGTTTGACGCGCCTTGCTGGTACCCACTTTGGACCGGAATCTGTTAAGATACAAGCATGCCCTCTCCCCCACATAATGAGTGGGAGAGGGCCCATCCATTCATTAGTTAACAAGTCTTTGTACATTATTTTCACCTTTTCTGCTGGAACGTTGTTAGTTTGTGAATTGAAATGACTCTGAGTTGCTGACAAGTTGCTCTCGTATCGGTTTAAAAAGTTTAACGTATACATCACTTTTTGTATCCGTTCGTGGGGGGTCATTTCCTGACTTCCCCCTTTTTGTTTTTTCAGCATGTTCTTAATGGTTTGATGGGCTCTTTCCACGATTGCTTGTCCCTGTGGGTTATGTCGAATGCCTGTTTTGTGATTTATGCCCCACAGAGCAAAGAAGGCTGGCCCATTATCGGTTTTGATTTCACTTGGGATGCCCATGTGCGCAAAAGTGGCAGTGAAATGCCTGATGACATCTTTGCTTTTTTCTCCAGAATGGCAAGTGGCCACTACAAACTTAGAGAAGGTGTCTATGGAGACATGAACATATTTTAATTTGCCGAATTCTGGTATATGGGTTATATCCGATTGCCAAATTTGTAAGGGTTCTAACCCTCTTGGGTTAGTGCCCTCGGCCGGGACTGGCGTAATCTGCTGACAGTCCGGGCAGGATCTAATTATCAATTTAGCTTGTTTTAGCGTGAGGCCAAATTGACATTGTAGTGCTCTTGCATTCTGATGAAAAAAGGAATGAGCAAGTCTTGCTTGCTCAAACCTCTGTGGGATCACGGCCAGACCTGCAATGGAGTCTGCTCGGCAATTTCCTTCAACCACAGGGCCAGGCAATGATGTATGAGACCGCAGATGCATTATGTAGAATGGTAGTCTTCTGATTTGAATAAGGTGAAGGATCTGTTTGAACAAAGAAAACATTTGCTTATTTTCGATGTCCTTTAAAATAGAATTTTCTGCATGACTTACTATGTGAACAACATATCGGGAGTCTGAGATAACATTGAGTTTTTGGTTTGGGAAATGTAGAAATGTTCGATAAACCGCATGTAACTCAGCAATTTGTGGAGAACTGGATACTTTTTCAACATTCTGGTGCCAAATACCTTCAGATTGCCATGGGAAGACCGAATTGCTGGTTCTCCCAGATCCATCTGTGAAAACTGTGATGGCATTTGTAAGACGGACTTTGGACAAATTGTTTTTGAGTCTAATTGGTAATTCCGAAATTTGTTGTAGAAATTTGCATGCAGGTAGATGAACTTTTATTTGACCTGTATAATTTGCAAGGGCAATTTGAACGTGACTGCTGGTCACAAGCAGTTGATCGAACATTTCGTTGGTAATTGGTAGGTAAATCTCAGATGGATCTTCTCCCATGAGTTCTTGCCACCTCATTCAGCCTTTAAATAACAGTTTAGCCGTTACCTCTGGAAAGGTAGTTATTGTTTTGGAAAAATTGTTGGGTAGAAAGATCCATTCCCATACCTTAAAATCTGAGAAATTGTTACAAAATTGGCATATCACGGCGAAAGGTTGAGTCTCCTTTTTTAACAAGCATAGCACAGTAGGATGGTTTAGGAGTCTGCGGTGGCTCTGTCTACTACAGATTTTCCACTCTACAATTGTCAATGCCCTTTCAGCTTCTGGAGTTAACTGACGAGGCGATGATAATTTGGGGTCTCCTTTAAGCAGTGAAAAGAGGGGTTTAAGGTCATCCGTGGAAATTCCAAGGATGGGTCGTATCCAATTGATTACTCCCAATAATTTTTGGAGATCATTAAGGGTGGATATTTGCCTGTTAATCGTAATTTGTTGGGGAGTTATACTTGTTTTGGAAATTTTCCACTCTAGGAATTTCCACGGAGGTTGGAACTGAATTTTTTCTTCTGAAATAAAAAGATGGTGAGTTTTTAGAATTGTAATGGTGTCTCTAAGTGCGGATTGGAGTAAAGAGGTGTCTTGTTGGCAGAGTAATGTATCATCCATGTAATGGAAAATTATTACTTGCGGGTGATCCTGTCTGATAGATGTTAAAATGCACGCCACATACTGCTGGCACAAGACGGGGGAGTTCTTCATCCTCTGGGGTAGAACCTTCCACTGGTAACGCTTGCAAGGTTCTGATTGATTGATGGAACTGTAAAGGCGAATTTGGGACTGTCTTCTGGATTTAGTCGAATGTGGAAGAAGCAGTCTTTAATGTCAATCACAACAATTGGCCAATTTTGAGGCAACATTGTCGGTGAGGGCATTCCAAATTGGAGTGTCCCCATCGGCTCAATCACCTCGTTAATTTTTCTGAGGTTGTGGAGTAATCGCCAATTTCCAGACCTTTTCTGTATCACAAACACCGGGGAATTCCAAGGACTATTGGATGGTTCAATGTGACCCTCGGTCAATTGAACGTTTACCAATTGATTCAAAATGTGCAGCTTCTTATGTGGAAGTGGCCACTGATCCACCCAAACTGGTTTTTTGGTGAGCCAATTGAGTTTGGGTAGGAGCTGCTCATCAGTGGCCCAATTTAAAAATTTGCTGAAATTTGGAGTCCCCACTGGGACAAAACGTCCCTTCCCCATAACGTAATCGATAACGACAGAATAAAAGGTTGAACAGTTGCAGAGCGACCATGGGGGCCTATGATAGAAATAACATCAGCACTCTGGCGTGATGCCTGAGCGCCTCCTACCCCAGAGATGATCATTTGGGATGATTCTGTCCTCCACCCGCTCGGCCAGTCTCTGCTCGCTATTACAGTTGAATCCGCACCAGTGTCGACTAATCCAGTAATGGTGGCAGTTTGTCCAGAGGCCAAAGGAAAGAGTTTACGCTTTAACAACGGGCGTTCATCAGATATCGTATGAGCCCAGTTAATATGAATCGTCTTGGAAGTTGGAATGGTGGATAGCTGAGAAACGGGAAGTAATCTGGCAATGAGTTCTTCTGAAGAAAGAATAGTGGGAGGGCTGGAAAGAAAAATGGACAGGTTAATGGACTCAGGATCAACAAATTTGGTTAATTGGGGTATTATCACTAAACCTTTGGTAGTAGCTTGAGTTGATGACATTAAAAGATAAACTTCTTCAGTGGAGATCTCAGCAGAAGGTTTAACTGAAAGATAATGAAAAATTGAAGTTAAAATAACATCATTAATTGTCGGAAATAAATGGACCCATTGAACAGTTACAAGTCCGTTTCTATCTGGCTGAGAGCTGGTGTTGATTGATAATGTACTTGTTGTACTTGTGTCCCTGCACATTGGAGACATTTTGAGTTGATGAAAATTTTTGTCCTCTATGAAGAGATGGTGTTTTGGGTGGTAGAGGATTGCCATCTGGCCCGAATTTAGAGCAGTAATCACGAGTCCAATGTAGGCCTTTGTGGCAACGCTGGTAGGGATAGGGTGGTAATTGGGGTGGTTTGCCATGAAGTTTCGGACAATCGCAAATAAAATGATCCGGGTCCCCACAATAATGACACGCAGGTTTTTGGTTGGCAGCGCTAAGTGCTGTAGTTAGCATTTCCATCTTTTGCTTGCAAGACCCCATGTCTCGGCAAGCTTCGACCATCTCTAACAATGTTGGGTCTTTTAATGATTTTAAAATACCTCTGCACTCTTTGTTTGCTTTTTGAATGGCTAGTTTTTTAAATAGTTCATCTCTCGCTTCCTCATTTGTTATCTGTTTGTTTATGGCGTCCTTCAAACGATTAGCGAAATTGAGAAATGGTTCCTTTACTCCTTGATATGTCAGTGTAAAGGACGGCATTGGTGAGGAAGCATCAGCCACATCTTTGAGTGCTTTAAGGGCTAGGTCTTTAGATTTATCAAGTTGCTCCACCGGTATTGTAGCTTGTTGTCTGTTGCTGGCCCAAGGACCTTCACCATACAATCGATTCACCAAGTCAGTAATTGGGGTGCCTTTGTTAGATAGTAATTGATTGGTGTGTTTAGTAATAGCATTCTTCCACGCCGTTTCGAACATCGATAACTGGGCTAATGATAGTAAAGCCTTAGCAATGATTCTAATACCATTAGGTGTGAGGGTATAGGCAGCAAACAAAGAATCCAGTAAACCAAGGGTGAATGGAGAATTTAGGCTATATTGATCAATTGATTTTTTAATGTCCTTCAATATAGAGTATGCTAACGGTTGCCATGATGGTCTATTATCTTCATCAGTGAAGACTGGAAAGGTAGAAACAAAATCCAAATCAGCTGCCTCCTCTGCCTTGCGTCTGGCTCTAGCCCATATGTTGCCATTGTCTCTGGGTTTGGGTTCAGTGTCCGAATCGGAAAGGCTGTCAGTGCTGGAGGAGTCATGGGCAGCGCCATATTGCCGGATGTTTTGGGCGGAAGTACCATGGGCGCCGCCATTTTTAGAAGGCTTGGCCACTCCCCTTTTCTGGGGCAGGGTTACTGGTGAGGGAGTGGAGGGGGGCGTGTCTAGGGCGCAATCATGGTGACGTGACGTTGTCCGGGAAACAGCATCCATGGCGCCATTTTGTAGATGTCGTGAAGGGCCCTTTCTGTGTCTGCCATGTTGTCTGCTGTGCCCGACGCCAGATTTTGCGCCACTAGACTCCCCACCCTGATGTTTCGCGCCTTTCAAACCCCGTGATCCACCAATTTGTGCCAATCGTGAAGGAGAAGGAGAAGGAGATGAAGATGAACCGCCATCTTGATGGCGTTTTCTTTGTCCACCATCTTGGGACTGGTTGTCACGCAGCTTTAATTTTTTTTCCTGGTCTATTAAATGTCCCAAGATCAATCTCCATGCAATTAAAGATTTGGATGCTGTTTTATCACCTCGCTCGCTTTTATTCCGTAATTTTCTACCAATTGCATCCCATTCTTTGGAGGTTATTTCGTTGGGAAGAATTTTGACATTTTCTGTGAGCCAAACTGCTAGATGTTTTAATGACATCTTATCATAATCATGGGGTTTATTTCGAATTATAAATTTAAGGTGGTGATAAATGTCCTTCTCCGGGCAAGAAAGGCGGATTCCCATTGTTAGTCATTTGTACTAAAAATCTGGGGACTTGGAGATCGGGTAGGGTTATCGGGTGAATTAAATTGGCTGCTCACCTCGGGCGTCCTGCGTGCTGGGTGTGTGGATGAACTCACTTCTCGCGTCGATCCCCCGTTCAGCCAAAGGAGCTGCTGGCCCGCTGATCCCACACAGGGGTGTGCTCCAACCGCTGCAGCTGCGCCTTCTCAATATGAGAAGCTTCAGTTGTGCCGCGCGTTGGGCGCCATATGATGCGGCCCGAGGGAGAGGAAGGCTGGTCCACTCCAGGGTAGAGCGGGTGCTATGCCTTGGCTACCCGAAGGGCTGCAGCATGCACTCCNTTTATTAACATGGAGGCAGCCCCTTTTATAGGGACTGCCGTGGAAGGGTCTGGAACAAGGGAGGAGTTTTCCAAATATGGGATTGAGAGGAGGGGATACAACCTTATTTGGGAGAATAAGGGAGGAGTGAGGGGAGGAGACCAGTAACTAGGGGCAACAAGGAGGGTTTTACATACAATCAGGGGGTAATAGAAAAATATTGGAAAATATAAGAACTGGGGATATTAGACAACAAACTTCTTAAAGAGAACTTTCAAGGTTATTTTTGAACTGGTTGTAAAGCTCGATCTCTTTGTCTCCATAACGGTCCTCCACAGTAGGAAGCTCTGCAGGGCAATCTGGACAGGCTGGATTGATGGGCCAAGTCCAGCGGTATGAGGTTCAACAAGACAAAGTGCCGTGTCCTGCCCTTGGGTCACAACAATCCCATACAATGTTATGGGCTTAGGGCAAAGTGGCTGGAAAGTGGCCCAGCAGAAAAGGATCTGGGGCTGCTGTTGACAGCAGCGTTCGCCAGCAGCGTTTCCAGGTGGCCAAGAAGGCCAATGGCATCCTGGCCTGTATTAGAACTAATATGGCCAGCAGGACAAGCCCTGTACTCAGCGCTGGCAAGAGTGCACTTCGAGTACTGTGTTCAGTTCTGGGCCCCTCACTACAAGAAAAACATTGAGATGCTGGAGAGAGTCCAGAGAAGAGCAATGGAGATGGTGAATGGTCTGGAGCACAAGTCTTACAAGGATTGACCAAGGAAGTTAAGAGTGGTTAGCCCAGAGAAAAAGAGGCTCAGGGGGAACTTTATCTTTCCCTGGAACTACCTGAAAAGAAGTTGCAGCCAGGTGGGTGTCAGTCTCTTCTCCAAGGTAACAAGTGAGAGGACAAGAGGAAATGCCCTAAAATTGCACCAGAGTAGGTTTAGATTGAATATTAGGAAAAATTTCTTCACCAAAATGACTGCCATGCTGCCATGGGAAGGTTGCCCAGGGAAAGTTGAGTCATCTAGGGGTATTTAAAAGACGTGAAGATGTGGCACTTAGGGACATGGTTTAGTGGTGGAGTTGGCAGGATGGGTTAATGGTTAGCCTTGGTGAACTTAAAGGTCTTTTCTAACCTAAGCAGTTCTTTGATTTTTATTCCAGCTTGTTGTTTTTGGTTTTTTTTTCTTTAGGGCTTTTAACTTATGTTTGAAAATGACATTTCACTGAAAAGTAGTAACTAAAACAATTACTAAATATTCTTCATGTCGTGGACACGTCCTGAGACACTAGACAAGGCATCATACAAAGCACAAGACAACGAATGATGTAGAGGAGTTTCCATCTACTCTGGGATTCTTCTTTTCCATTCAGATTTAATGTGTTGGTCTCAGTCTCTTTTACATTGGCCTATGTAATTAACAGACATTTTACAAAGAGACGAGAATGGAAGACATTTTCCTCTGACTTCTACCTGTCTCCATAAGAACTAAAATTTAGAGGGTTTATGGTGACAACTTGAATCTAAAATACACTCCAAAAAAAGGCATCAAACAAAAATGTCCCAAGTTTCCCAATTTCCCCTCAAAACAGCTGAAAACATAATAATTTTATCCTCACTTCCCAAAGAAATGAGGATGAACAATCATGTGTCCTGTGTGCTCCTTGTCAGACAACCCTTTCACCTAGTAAGTACTGACTGCAGTTACCCATGGTAAAAAAAAATGATTTAGGGGAAAAAGCCAGAGAGATATTTTATTCTTAAAAATGTAAGAAAAAAGGCAGTCATTAGAGTGGTGGTGGTGCATCAGTATTAAGACAGACATTACTTTTTTTTTTTTTACTGTGAAAATTTACATAACATAAAGAGTGGAAAATTTGCCACTGAGAATCTTCCACAGTAAAACCAGTAGAAAAGGTACTTAGATATGTACATTCATGGCAAACACCAGATTGAACTCAAGAGCAAAAATAAGTTCTGATGGATACAGCAAGGAAGAGATCTGGGTCTCCGACATGCAGGTGGTTAGCTGTATTGCTACTGGACTCAACTGAAAGTGGCTTTCAGAAGGTTTCAGTCCTGTGACTTATGGAATACTGAAGTCTCCCTGGCTGCACTTACTGAATTTTAAATGAGAGATCAGGAAAGCTACTTGTTTAGAAAAATCAGGGCAAAAAAAAAAAAAAGAGAAAATAGGTAAATGTTCTTGCCTTAAAACTTGTATAGAGTATACAGAATCATACTCTACAAATGCAGTTTACCCTAGTTGACTATACTACAACCCTTTTAGACCAGCATTTCAGTGTTTTCTATAAAATTCACTCACTTAAGCACTTTTTTCCACTTTTCTAGTAATTTTTCAGATACTCATCTTTCACCTTTGTGATTAAATCCAGTCACTGATGAAAGATTTGCCAGAATAAGAAGTGAACAATTACCGATCTGGACAAAAGTTAACAAAAACATTCCTCAAACAGCTAGAGTAAAATACAGGGGAATTGTAAACTATCAGTCTTTTGAAAAATAAAGATCATAGAATCATAGAATCAACCAGGTTGGAATAGACCTCTGAGGTCATAAAGTCCAACCCTTGATCCAACACCACCGTGGTTACTAGACCATGGCACTAAGTGCCACATCCAGTCTCATCTTAAAAACCTCCCTGGGCAGCCCATTCCAATGTCTGATTACTCTCTGTAAAAAATTTCTTCCTAATATCCAACCTAAACCTCCCCTGGCAGAGCTTAAGACTGTGCCCTCTTGTCCTACTAGTGGTTTCCTGGGAGAAGAGACCAGCCCCCCCCCTGGCTACAACCTGCTTTCAGGGAGTTGTAGAGAGTGATGAGGTCTCCCCTGAGCCTCCTCTTCTCCAGGCTAAACACTCCCAGCTCCCTCAGCCTCTCCTCATAGGACTTGTGCTCAAGTCCCTTCACCAGCCTGGTTGCTCTTCTCTGGACCTGCTCCAGCACCTCAATATCCTTCCTGAACTGAGGGGCCCAGAACTGAACACAATACTCCAGGTGTGGCCTCACCAGGGCTGAGTACAGGGGAAGAATCACTTCCCTGCTCCTGCTGGCCACACTGTTGCTGATACAGGCCAGGATGCCATTGGCCTTCTCGGCCACCTGGGCACACTGCTGGCTCATGTTCAGCTTCCTGTCGATCCAAACTGCCAGGTTCCTTTCTGCCTGGCTACTCTCCAGCCACTCTGTCCCCAGCCTGTAGCGCTGCAGGCTACATGCAGCAAGATATGCACTCTTGTCTATTTTTAATGGGAGGTCTGAAAGAGTGATACAAAGTTTAAAGTTTTCATCTAGGTTCTTACATTCCCTGTATGCTTTCTTTCCTTCATTTTCCTTCTTTTGGTGCATCTTCTCGGTGTGAGGCTGCTCCCCCCCCCGCCTCACTGGCTGCAGTGCTGGCATTGCATGAGGGGAGCCCTCCACTCTAGCATCTTCCCAGCCTGATTCCAGCTATTTCATCTTTCTCTTCCTCTTTGTGTCTCCAAGCATTCATAATACCTCTTACTCCTGGGGCTATCTGCATGTTCTGGTTGCTTGGAAACCATTCCTGAATGGCTATATAGGATTTAAGAGAATTTGTCTTCGATAATTCTCCCACCTCCTTTCTCATAGTAGAATACTGTTTTAAGTGCTGCAAGTAATTCTTTTTACTTTCATTCTCATTATCTTTAATGTGGTTTTTAGTTTGTTCTCTGTTTTTACGTACACAATGGTTTCTTTTTTTCTTCCTTTCCTTTTCTTTCATCTTTGTTCTCCAGTGTAACTTTTAGTACCACATTTCTGTAATATCCTTATAATGCAGCACAACTGAAAAAATCACAGCCAGAGCCTTGGAAGCAGGATTTGTCTGGAGGTACAGTGCAAAATCCCAGAGAGTCTACTCCCAAAAATGTCATAGAAGCTGCTCCCTTCATCCATGATAAGTTGATGCTGCTGTCAAACTGCAGGGCCTTTCTGGGCTCCTGTGAGACTGGGAAAAGAGAAGTGTAATGAGATCTTACCTGATTAACACCTGCAGAAAGGTCAAAGGCTAAAATAGATATCAGAGACAAAATGAGGGCCAAAAAATGGCAAAAAGACTCTTTGTCTTCACAGTTATTTAAATGTCCAGAGCATAATTCACAAATACTGCTGCAGCTACACTTTGCTTTTTATGAACACCATATGTTTTCTGCATATTGATTTTCAGTATTCTGATGTGGAATAACCAGTATTGTATGTCCAGTGTGAGATCTTGTAATATACCTGATTAAATCTGTGGAGAGAGCTAATATTTCAAAAAGACAATGTTTCTTCACTTTTTGGAACTCTTGAATCTATAAACACATTTCCTATAATTCTCTGGGTCAAATATAAAATTCTTAACGTTCTTTTGTAGTACTAATAGATGTCTGAGTCTTACAGATATTTTATCTGATTGTCTAAAAGATTTTATGAAAAAAAATGCAATAATTCACTGTGAATGACTGGCTGTTTTGATTGAACTGACATGTCCTAGGTAACTTGGATCACAAATAAACTCTTTGATAGTTGAGTAAGTAACTGCCCATTTAAAAGGGCTGTGGAAATGTTTCTGGTTAAGACACAGAATAGTGACTATTCATTTGTCACTTCCTTATCATCCTAGCCTGGAGTCTGACCTTTCCCTGCATCCTGGCACAGGTCATTTCCTGGCACTCTGTAGTTATATGTATTGAAGGGTTTGCAGACTAACAGATTAGAGTGAAGGTACATGAAAATATCTGGTTGTACTGTGGGCAAGTCAGGGTAAGAACTCCCTTTCTTTAATGAACACCAAGTTAGAGCAATACAGTTAATTAATTTTCTTAGTGATGTTTTATAGCATTCCAGAAACAAAACTGCTGTATCAGCTGTAGCTTCAAGAGCTCAGAAGTCAGTTTTAGATAATTTTAAAAAAATTAGTTTGAAAAATGAAGCTATTACTGCTAAAACCAGAAGTATGTTTGGCACCTCTCAGTATGACTGCAGAGACCATATCTCTGCCTGGAGACAGCTATGGCTTCAAATGAAGGCACAGTACATTAAACAATCACAAAGAGTCTCCCAGACTTCACTTGTGTCACCATGTTTTCCATCCTGCAAGATCTGCTTCCATAATCTACAAGAAAACTAGAGAGAATGTGACTCTTTCTGTCCTTCCCCTGGTAAGTCATATATGTCTTGCACTGCAGCAGAAGATCAGGGAACAGACTAGCCCCTGATGCAGGAGGAATGCCCTTCTCCCTGCCATCTGAATATAAAAATCTTAAAAGCTCTAAAGAGTCCTTATTTCTACCACTCCTCAAATGATTTTATTACTACATCATACCCCTGTCTTGAAAGTGATGTTTTTAATGTTAAACACATAATACAATCACAGTTTGCTAAGCAGCATAAATTCAGCCTTTTAAATTTGTTCATAAGCACCAGTTTAAAAGCAGTAAACTCTTCAACAGATCTGAGAAGATTCAATGGTCACTGTGTTGTTTTGGCCTAGTCCTGTGATCCTCTCATTTCTCTCACTTCGTCCACTAACATTTTAAAGAGCAGCCAAATGCTTACATCTCAGTATCCCATATGCCGAGAAAGGAGGGAGAGGGAGGGAAAACCATTTATTTTGCTGCCTTTATTCCCATGAGAACCACTAATCACATGGGAGTAGAACAACAAGTTCTACTAGACACACAGAATCTGCTTATGAGACATCTCTGCATGCTCTCGAGGTTTCATTAGCTTTAAGCGGATTTTTTTCCACTCCTCCAGATCATTGTTATTTCAAAACCAAATTTATTCAAACTAGGGAAAGACACATCTCCTCAAGTATGCCAACTTCAAACTTAAGCACAAAATGCACTGTATGTATTTTTTTAAACAGTTCAATGATTAAAATATGCATCAGTTACAATAATGGGTTTATGGCAAACTCTTTCCTGCTGTAGGGAATGCTAATAATTAATGTGATTTCTGTCATCTTCCTAAGACACCACCGAACCTGAAATTATTACAGAGAAATATTTTTTTCTATATGGGCTGTCTTGCAATAATAACCAGTTTGTTATACGATCATCTAGGGAGAATGCAATTGTAACACAATAGCTACACCCAATGGCAACTTCATTCACTGCTATTTTTCTAAAGAAAACTGCTAGGATTTTCTTAAAGGGGACTTATCAAATAAGGTCAAACATAAATACTTAGGCCAGTTTTAACAGCTGCTTTTTCATGAGGATAAGTTTATTTTTAAATGGCAACATGTTGAGTAATCTTTCATAATTCAATATTTTCTTGCAATTTATCTTTTAATGCACAGTAGTGTTGTACATTCAACTGGTTTACTATCTTGTCTTGACTAGTGTAAAGAATTGAGCCACATATTCTTCTCCTTACTGAATTCTCAGGTTTGATATTTCTACTCCATTATGGTGAGAAAAGTAGCTTTCAGATTATGAACCACAGGAATCGTTGTCATGTTACATTCTGGGTTTGGAAAGAAAACTGAAGGAGATTCTCTAATATGAATCAAAATCGTCTCCAGTTCTGTAAAACATCATATTAGCCTCGGAGACTATAGAAGCCAATAAACAAATAAAGAAGAGAGGAAAAATATTTTTACCCAGTTTTCGGCTTCTGAATTTTAGTAGGACAATGATTTTTCCCAGTGCAAAATTAGAAAATTTTCAAGGAAGTTAAAAATTTCCATTTTGCTTTCATGAGAATGAAAAAACATACTAGAAAATTGCTCTGTAGATACAGAATTATACACCTTGAGTAGAAGTACATTTGGGAATTTTGCTACTGATTGCACCAGAAAGAAAAAATAAAGTGAAGAAAATCATATTCTGAAGTTTTAGAGTCAGCAGTACATGGGAAATAATTTTGATATCATGAAATGAATGTCACAGTAAGAACTGAGAAATAAGAAATAAAGCAATGGACTTGCAACCAATGCTTCTGGTGAAAAGCAGAGACCTCCATACTATGACTTTTTTAAACTTTGTTTTTTCATCATGGCTACTTTAAATTTCGCGGATAAATTTTTGCTTCAGAAAAAGTGGCAAAGTCTCAATCTTCAGTTAAGTTTCATTACTGAGAATTTAGGGGTCATTCCTATAAAATTTAATAGATGAAACATAAGAATTTGCATATTTCCTTACAATATCTGAACTTGCATAGTTTATAGATGTATTTTTTGCAGTCATACTCTGCACTGGTAGAAAAGTGATTCATGAGCTGCATCATGCTTTCAGAGCTACAACGTACCATAAAACTCAATGGGTAGCTGATTCAAGTCATCTGCTACCCTGAACAGTTCCATGGTGTGATATGTTGCTTATACATTCACAAAAGAAACAATGATGCTCCTTCTACACACTTAACAAGAGTTGATCCTCCTCTGGAGCAGCAAGGACTCCAAGATGTTAAAAAAATATAAAGGTAGAGAAGGTGTAAGGAGATCTTAGCTATAAGATCAGTGATGGGAGGGGAGGGAAGAACTCTATCCATAAGAAACATCTGCATCCATTGAAGCCAACTTCCATCTCCAGCAGAAAGTCCAAAAACTCAAAAATTCAAAAATCACTATGCTACCACTTTCAACATTAGTAGGTAGGTAAAAAAGTCTACAAAATCTGGTTTACTTCTCCAATTCCACTGGTCTAGGAAGAACCATCTCAGATGACAAGAAACACAAAACAACACAGAATGAATGGGCACAAGTCATCACTCAAATACACCGACATGTTTTACAAGCTTCACCTGGATAGGCTTAGAGAGGCAGCAAAGCCTCTGCTAAAAACACGTGGATATTTTCCTTTGAAAATACCTTCATCAGTGTTAAAAAAAAGCCTTCATCATGAAATGGCTATGGAAATGAGAAACTCTCACTGACACAAGGCTTTCTCTCAAGTCTGTCTTACAGAGGATCTCTTCACACACAGCTTACCATGTTTATTCAAAGGCTGGCACTGCACTTTGATTTCACAGCTGGAAGTTCAACCCAGCTGAAAATTCACCAGGCAGAAAACTTAATTCCAAAGATACTTGCTTATTAGATGAAATGCTCTTAGTGAGAATCTGGTTTATTATACTATTCAACCATATGTAAGACCTACATCACATTCCTCAATCAAAGTTCTGCTAAAACTAGTTATGTTGATTGCAATTTGCTTAAAGGACAGTTAAAGGTTGCTGGGAGGATGCCAGTATGCCTATTGCTGGAATATATGCATTAAAAACCAATGACAGTCGAAAGACAACTGAAAGACTCCAAATATAAAAAGTTGTCACCAGAACTCTGTTGGAGCATGGAAATGATAGTGTAAACAGGGTTTTTGTTCCTCTGCAGACAGGAAACCACTTGTTACACAGAAAGATCCCTGTAAAGGAGGGTTTTCCATAAGATTTATCACCAGTGTTAGCAAAAACCTTGCCAAGGGTGGCTGCTTCTCACACAACAGTGTCCTCAAAGGAAAAGAAACAGTGTGGTTCTGCTAAGCATATGTGTGTATTCCCCGTGCGAGGATCAGGTCTTCCTCACAGTGTTTGTCATTTATCAAGAAAAATGGGAAGAGTCTCTGATGAGACTGATGACACCTCAATGCCTTTGTCTTAAATGCAGTGCACCCAGGAGTTACCCTGTCACTGATCTGGCCAGCACAACTTTGCTTCAAGCTCTTTAAGATTCTAGATGCTGGAATTCATGCAGAAAAAAAATAAGAAAAAACATTAATCATATTTTTGAAGGAGAGGTGGGAGAGTTTTAATTTAAGTTCATCCATCCAAGCTGATATTTATCTTCCCCATAAGGATGTGGATGCCTTAACAGCAGAACAACTTCAGTATCCAAAAAACCAGAAAGGACTCTGAGCTCATTCTGTAGAAGTTTCCCAGCAAAGACACCGTTGTGGTAACTCCATGTCATTGTCCTTTTCCTACTATCATGAATTAACTTACAGAAGTACTGCACTTAGGGAATTAGGTCTATTATATCAAAATGCCCTATTCTTGCACTTGCTGAAGACTGACTCTAACTGAGACAGGAATTCTCTGGCTTATCAAGCTTCAGTATTAGTTTATATACATAGCTGTAACATACTGCCTATGAGTAGCCTATCTGCTGACTCAGAGAACAAAGCAGCAACATGAGCAAATGGCAGCCCACTGGCATGCCCTGGTATTACCTCCTTTTCTGCCTTTACTTCCTTGCACACCTCCAGGTTCATCCCAGGAATCAAAGGCACCCTCTTTCAGGTTTTTACATGCCTTCTTATTCACAGTGTAAAGGCCGTCAGGACTGAGACCGCATCTTGAGATCAAACATTTTCTCTTAAGTTGCAGCAACCCGAGGGCATGCAGGGTGTTTTACAAGCACCTGAAGTGACAGCTCCATACCCTAAATATCTGGTGTTTACAGTGGGCTTCATACAGTGAGGACCACAAAAGGCCATGGCAGGGTTGGAAAGAGTATAAGAAGACGGGAATTGCAAGCATGGAAGACACTGAGATGGGCTTGATATTTTGTGTCCACTGTGGGAAGGAAGTGTTTGGGAGACCTTGCAGGCACACATGTAGGGAATTATTTTTTTTTTCCCCCACATATAATGTGGGCTGATTTTTGTAGTGCTCCTCAATAGAGAGTAAATTAACATTTCCTTGGCAAAAACTGTGAAGGGTTCACATTCAGCCACTTAATTGATTCACTTAAAAGGGTAATTAATTCACAGATACAACTACTTCCTTCAGGGTACTTTTCCGCATGAAACTAATATTACTGGTACCATCAAATAAGCAAAATAATTTCTCTGAACTGTTTTATTTTTAAGGTGGTGGTGGGGAAATTGACAAAGACCTGAGTCAGCCCCAAAAGTCCCTTCTGGCTGTTAGATCAGCCTCATTTCATTATTTGTGTTTGTGCCTGGCTGCTGCAGGATGTAACACCTCGCTTTGTCTGGAAAATGAGCAAGCATTCAGAACACATTACTCACAGGCTGCAGCTCCTGGCAAAGTCACCTTCACGCCACACAACTTGCAGGTAGGAAACACTGCACAGGGACTGCAGCCTAAGAGGGAACTCCCTGAAAGCACTTGCTCCAACTCCTGAAATATCCTGCTGACAACTACAGGGCTAGACCCTATTCGGGCATAAGTGGGTCCCGAACAAGCCCTGTTATTTGTTGGGATAAGAAAGACCATTACAGCCTTGTGATTTAATTTTATGCCTATCACAGAATATGAAAATGGCCAACTTTTCCCTTCTGAGACAACTTTTTCCCTATGTTCCTCATATGACCAAGGGAGAAGGAGGCTCCTGTACATGGCTGTAAGTGCAGATTCCTTCTGTACCTGGTTCATTTAGTCTCCTTTGATTATAATGAGAGTCCAGTGAGATTAGGCCCACAAAGTTAATAGCTTTTCTAAAGACTTCTTAAGCATGCTTTGTTGTTCATTACTGAGCTCAACAACTCACTGAAGTGAACATTCATTTCAGAAAAGCATTTGTTCTTAAATTAAATGTACTACAGATAAGATCATCTGATGTCTCTGGGTCAGCCAGCCATCCTCACTTCACTTTCTAGTCCTTGTAGGAGAATAGGACATGTAAAATTTTTGAAACATTGGAAAAATGGTATCCTGGAGTGCCTTGAACATAAAGGACCATTTTCAGAGGTTCAGATGAGATGAGTCCACCTCAAACAATGATGAATATACCACTACTTCTCTGCTTTCATTATCCCTTAAATTTTATTGTCTTTTTTTTTCACATGGTTGGGGGTTTTCCTGGTAGCCAGAGAATCACAAACAAGTAAAATACCTTTCAATAAAAGAGAGAGACAGAGAGGCTTCTTGCCTGTGTATCTGTGCAGAGATGCTCATAAACATGAAACACATGTCCTAGAGTTTCATAAACGTGAAAGTTTAAAATGTCAATACACTTTTAAAATAAATCTCATGATTTGCAGGCCTTCCTAATCTTTGAGCAGTTAAGGTTGATAACACTGTAATTAGCAGCTTCTGGCCCAAAAGAAAAAGCAAATTTTAAAATTGAATGCAGAATAACACTAAAAATAAATAAAGATGATCTGAAACTTCTATCAAAAAGTTCATAAACAAGATATTCCATTCAGGATAAAAGACATTCAAAATGTCTGCTTACAGCATAAAACAGTCTTTCAGATCCACAAGGCAAATTAGGAAAGAGTAGCAATATATTTCTACCATCTGCCCTGGGGGAAGGAAAAGAGAAATACAAGGTTCTTTCAAGAGATCCAGAAGAAACTCCAACCTTGCAGTCTGTACATCAGCTAAAAGACAAGAATTTAAGTCTGAGATGAGTCTTCAACAAAGTTGTAAAACCATTATCATGATCTTGCAGGCAAGTTCTCTTTGCAGCCAATCATTCCCGTTGACAGCCCATTTCCAGACCCACTCCATCTGGAGCTCTAGGCTCCTCTTCTCTCAGCCCAAACACTATGCCTAGCCCAAAGCCTAAATGAACCCAGTAGACTATCCTCTTTCAAACCCATGCTTCCACTCCCTATCCAGTTTTTAATACGTCATCTTACTGCAGATAGGATGTGTTGCTTCCATGAAGGAGCTGGGAAAGCAAACTGCAGCATGTCCAGGCTCAGCTCTGTATTTCTATGGCCCCATGATAGTTACTTGTCATTGGCCTGGCCTTGTCTGGCACTGGACTCCTTCCTGGTACTTATACTGGCACCTTCAGCAGATCCTGTGTGACTCTTTCAGTAGTCTTTTATTGTCTTACTCTCCAAGGTTCAAGCTCCATGTGTGTAGGATCAGTTCTAGAAGGTCCCTGATGTACATCCAGGTGCTCAGAGAATTAGGTGCTTCAGTCAAGATTTAAAGAGAATGGGAACAGCTTAAAGATTCATTTACATAAATATAAATAGCTCATCCTGAGAAGGTAGGCACAGGGGAAGTGTTTTCAAACCCACACTTTGAAAGTCATTAATGATGAGCACCAAAAGTCTCGCTTTAGAAGAAGAAAAGATTTTTTTCTCTTTTATTTAGCATTGGCTTGTTTTTCATTAGCATGTACCTAGACTGCATTTTCAGGACTTTTCCCTGGAATAAGGTAATTAAAAGGAATTTAGAAATTAAGCAAAGTTCTTAATCACTCTGCAAGCCTGAAATTTAACGTGGTCATCATATGCACAGAATAAAAATGTGTCTTCCCAATAAGTGCATTCATTTACCACCCACAATGAAGGATCAGAAATGAAAGAAAGTGGAGAAGATATTTTCTTCTCAGATGCAAAACATTGATCTTTGAGAAGTTTACTTTTGCTGGCAATACCAAACCACAACCTTGAATACCAACCGAAATTTCTTTTAAATTGGTATTATGGCTCTGTTTGGGATGGGGTTGATTTTCTTCATAGCAGCCTGTATGGTGCTATATTTTGGTTCTGTGATTTAAACAGTGTTTTAGTTATTTCTGAGCAGTGTTTGCCCAGCCTCAAGGCTGTCTCTATTTCCCACTTTGGTCCCTCAGTGAGTAGGCTGGACAGCTGACCCAGATTGACCAACATGATATTACATGACATTATGCTCAGAAATAAAAACTGAGGGGTGGATGCTTTAGGGAAACTAGTCATTGCTTGGAAACTGGCTAGGAATCAATCTTCTTGTGGGAGGCAGCGAGTGACTGCCTTTACATTACTTATTTGTTTTTTATTTCCTCTTACATTAGCTTATTAAACTGTCTTTATCTCTACTCACGATTTTTCTCACTTTTGTCTTCATATTTCTCTCCACTGTCGCAGTATGAGGCCCAAATAAGCAAGCAGCTAGATTGTGCTTAGTTGCTAGCCAAGGTTAAAACATCGTAGTCCTAAAGTAAAAAAGTTCTGGTTTCTATCTGTTCATGCTGCTGTTGGATGCAGGAACACGACCTCAGCTACTGTGGGAGACAAAGTCTTACACACAAAGCACGGGCTTGGGCACAACATGAATCCAAAGACACAAGCAAATGATGTTCACTGTCTGCTGATCGCAGTCTACCGTGGGTACAGGAAGTTGAAGAAAAACTTGTAAAAGATTGCAGTTGTATCACATGGGCTACTGCATACATGAAGCTGGCCAAGTGGGCACTGAGAAACTGCCAGAGTGGTGGCTGTGGTCTCAGGGAGGCTGGTGAGAGAGACCAGACCCCACAGAGGAGTTGGGGCAGCCATGCCTGGTGAAGCAGCCCCTCAGGAAAGCCAACAGAGGCCTGGGGATCTCGAGCATAGGCACAGGAGGGCAGCAGTCCCTGCAGGGATGCAGCAAAGGCAGGTGCTGCACGAGGTGAGGGTCATGAGAACTTCAAGGACAATGGGAAAGATTTTCAAGCTGACGGCTGTCACAGAGTACCATGAGGTTCCCCACTCAGCCAGGGCCAGGCAGTGATCCACACCAGAATAGGTCATGACCCAAGCACCCAAGGCCAAGGAGAGCAGTGAGCCATTGATGTCTCTGTGCCAGAATGGGACCCTGGTGTCCCCATGTAATGGTCTGTCCACCACCAGGCAGCACTGGCTGAGGTGCACCAACCCCATGGTGTAACCTGTCTCTTGCCCTTGCAAGGATGCTTTTATTCTCAGAGTAATGAGAAGAAATTAAATGTAAGGGCTTTGTACCACAGTGTTGGTTTTCCTGTGGTACCGTAAAAGGGCTTTACAGCCCAGCTCTGTCAGACGGGCAAAACCTTCTATGGAGAAGGGCCCTGTGTCTGCTTCACAACACAGAACGAAGGGCGACAGGCTCACGTTGTCCGCACCATCAGTGCACACAAAGAAGGCTTTGCTCCTTCTTGCACACGTGAGAGCTGTGTGACAAAAGCGGGTTTGCATTTATTGAGAGCTGGGCAAGAGGGTCTTTAGCCACTTTTACCTTGACCCCCAACACCTAAACTACGTAATTTACATGGCACTTTGTCTATGACTGCAAATGATCGAGCAGAGCTCGCTGTTCTCCCCTTAATCATGGCCGATTAGCAGACAAGCACAGAAACAGCAACATCTAGTGGTGAATGAGATGGTGGCTACAGCAGATCAGAAAACAACTCCAATTAATGGAGTAAGCCAGACACAAATGTTCAAAGCTAGAAAGTAATAACAGAAAACTTTTTCTGTAATAAATTTTATTTCAAAGTTTGATCATATTTACACGCATATATATAATATCTAGAAAATATATATCTCAAATATAAACTAGTCTTAACTCTTCCTTTGCTTCACATGACTAACACTGTCATTACTTCACACCTGAATTGATTTGATGACAGTATGTTTGTATCCTATTTAGAATGCTTCGATTTTAAACGTGCAGAAGCATAACAGCAGAATTTTAAGGGAAATTATACATGTAATTAGGGTTTTGTTAGGGACTGAGGCAGTGAACAGTATGATGCTTTAGGCATGAGAGAAACGTTATATATATAATAAGATACTCAGGATTCCTGGAAGGATAGGATTCTATCTTGTCTTTCCTATACGAGGTTAAAACAGTACTTTTCTTTCCTCTTTTTCCCTTCTGGCACTGGTCCTGTGCTTAGTGTGTCAGACATTCATTATTCAAGACGATTTTTTAGTTAAAACATGCACTTAACCTATATCTCCAACATACTGAGTCTAGCTGGGATGGAGTTAAGTTTCCTCACAGCAGCCCATACAGTGCTTTACTTTAGATCTGTGACCAAACCACTGTTGATGACACAGGGATGTTTTATTTATGGCTGAGCAGTAGTCGCACAGCATCAGGGCCTTCTCTGTTTCATATTTGGACTCTGCATCAAGTAGGCTGGAGGTGGGCAAGAAGCTGGGAGAGGACATAGCAGGTAGAGCTGACTCAAACTGACCTTAGGGATATCCCATATCATGAAACTTCAGGCTCAGTGGTAAAAACTATGGGCAGCCTTTCCAAGGCAGCTGCTGCTGGTGGGAAGTGGTGAGTGATTGCTTTTGCACCCCTTGGATTGTTGTTTGTTTATTTGTTTGTTTGTTTGTTTTGGGGGTGTTTGTTTGGGTTTTTTTTCCTGCCTTTTTCTTTAACTTGTTAAACTGTAGTTGTCATGACCCAGAAGGTTTTGCTTTTCCTCATTCAATTCTCTCTCTCACGCTGCTGGAGGCAGAGAGGGAGCATGCAGGGGGTTTATTGCTTGATTGCTGGCCAGAGTTAACTCACCATAACCAAGCATACTTTACTTAATACCCTTTTCTAAATATGCATATTACACTGTGTCCAGAACTACCAAGTGTGATATTGTCCATATATTGCTGTGATATTGCTATGAAGTTCTATTTTCAAAAGTTAAGCTGTTTTCTAAAGGAAATACAGCATCATTTTTCATATCAGCTTGCCCTGGACTTTTCTGGTGTCTTGGCTTCTCCATGAATACTGGACACTGTTTTGCTCTCGAATTGACCACTTACGACCAAAGTTTCCAACCCCTAAAATTATAACAACAAAATTCAGTCTAGACTTCTTCCTCCAAGTCCATTCCTCATCCATGAGACTCTTTCCATGAAGCACATTTTCCACAGATGAGATGATCCACAGCAAAAGGTCACCTTGTGCCTCTGTTCAATTTCTGTTAAGAGAAAAACTGTCTTCAGAAGCAAGTTTTCTCATGAAATCTGTTATACGTTGGCTGTTCATATCCAGAAACCTGGTGCTTAAATCCTAAGGAGAATATGCAAGGAGTGTGTTTACTCTTCTAATAACAAATCATATTGCTAACCCTGTCCAGGGTTGTGTAAATGCTGCTTCATACCTTGTACAAATGCATGTCACAAACTGTTGCAAAGGAAGGAGAAATATTTCATTTGCCAGGCTGGGTTTTTTTTAAATTTCCTATATCAATGACAATTGTCTGTCCCTTCACTTCTATATTTTAGGACAGAATTACAGGCTCAAAAGTGACTCATCAACAAGGAATTAGAATTTTCTCTATGCTACATCAGTCCTCAGGAAATGTGAAGAAACTGGGCACTCACTATAGTGAGAAATTTTATTTTCCAGGAAGCAAATGGAGTACAAATTAAAATTTGTCTTTGTCAAGTACTGTGTTAAACCTGGAAAAAACAGTGATAAAACCTGAAGCAGAGACTGTGAACAGACAAGAAAATATAAGCTCATCTTGGCACATTTCTTTTATGGGCAATTTCTTATGGAGTAGGTGTTAATTTATTTTTCCCACACTCAGACATACAATCCATATGTGCTCAACAGTCAGTGATTCTACTGACAGTGTATCAGCCTATGAAAGAGTTGACTGCCTTAACTACAAACCAAGTTGATGGCTTATTTCATTTTCCCACTTACATATGCAAGACAGAAGAAGAAAGAATAGAGAATTATTTCCTTCCTAGAACAGCATCATAGAG
>VZRE01015724.1:0-10848 GCA_013396775.1 Cephalopterus ornatus | reverse complement strand
AGAAGAGGAGACTGAGGGGAGACCTCACAGCAGTTCCAACTTCCTGGGGAGGGGCAGAGGAGGGGCAGGCCCTGAGCTCTGCTCTGGGGGAACCAAGGACAGGACCCAGGGAATGGCCTGGAGCTGTGTCAGGGCAGGGTCAGGTTGGATATTAGAAAAAGGCTCTTCCCTCAGAGGGGGATTGGGCACTGAACGGGCTCCCCAGGGCAGTGGGCACAGCACCAAGGCTGACAGAGCTCAAGAAGTATCAGGATGATACTCTGGAACACATGGTGTGACTCTTGGGGATGGTCCTGTGCAGGGTTAAGGGTTGGACCAGTGGGAGATGGACCAACTGCAGGGAGATGCTCCCAACCCCAGGAGGTGATCCCACCCTGGGAGGTGATCTCACTTCGACCTCCCCTCCTGGACCCCAAGGGTGTCTGCTCTGGCTGGGGGTCCCCCTGCCCTTTCTTCCTCATCTAGGGATTCCCAAGATGATGTACCAGGTCATCTGGAACCCCCATCCTCGCATGGGATCTTCTCAGCTCTGGAATCTCTTCGTCAGCTCCAGGCTTTCCTCAGTTCTGAGATCTCCCCGACCTTGGGGTCTCCTCCCCATGTTTTTAGCACAGCCAGGGCCATTCCCCACTGGCAGTGGCCTCCAGCACCAACATGATTTGATTCTTGATGACTTCCCAGAAATCAGAACCTGAGGTT
This sequence comes from Cephalopterus ornatus, assembly GCA_013396775.1. Taxonomy (NCBI): domain Eukaryota; kingdom Metazoa; phylum Chordata; class Aves; order Passeriformes; family Cotingidae; genus Cephalopterus; species Cephalopterus ornatus. Next base: position 10,149 of record VZRE01015724.1, on the reverse strand, counting down.
TCACTCAGACGTGTCCCAAGCCCCGCCCTTTCCTTCCCATTGAATTTTGGGGTGCAAATAGACCCCTAAACCATCGGCATTTGGTACATCCTTAAAGATGAATAATTCTGGCATGTCCGTGCTCGGGAATATCCGTGGGGAGGAACACACCTGGCACAGGTACCTGGGGGTGCAATACCTTCTGCCACCTGTGGGCGGTGCCCTGGGCACATGGAGGGGAACAGAACCGGTTTAATTGGTTTAACTGGTTTAATTCTACAAATGAGCTGTTTTAATTTGTTTAGCTGGTTTAATTCTCTAGTGGAACTGGTTTAACTGGTGTAGCTGGTTTAATTCTCCAATGTAACTGCTTTAACTGGTTTAACTGGTTTTATTCTTCAACGGAACTGGTGCAACTGGTTTTACTCTCCAATGTGACTGGTTTAATTTGTTTAGCTGGTTTAATTCTCTAATGTCACAGGTTTAAATGGTATAACTGCTTTAATGCTCCAATAGAACTGGTTTAATTTATTTAGCTGGTTTAATTCTCTCATGGAACTAGTCTAACTGGTTTAACCTGTTTATTTCTGTAACAGAACCGGTGTAACTGGTTTAACTCTCCAGTGTAACAGGTTTAACTGGTCTAAGTGGTTTAACGCTCCAATGGAATAGATTTGTTTAGCTGGTTTAATTCTCTATTGGAACTGGTGTAACTGATGTAATTGTTTTATTCTCCAGTATAACTGCTTTAACTGGTTTTATTCTCCAACAGAACTGGTGTAACTGATTTATCCAATGTGACATCCCAGGGAACCTGTAGCCTGGAATGGGGAAAAACGACTCAAACAATGCACTGTTTGCAAAGCCCCCCGTGGGGAATGGAGAAGGGGGGTCCTGCTGCTCTTGGGGTTTTGAGTGATGCTGGAACCAACTGGACTCATTGATCCTAAAATTTGAGAGTGAAGATGTGGCAGAGCTGGGAAAATCACCAGGTAAATGAAGAAACAAGTGACATTACTGAGAATTTCTCCAAAGCTGCTGAGCTGGCACAACCTGGACATACCTGGAATGGGGGGCCCAGGAGATGTGATTAAGGGGACTGGAGTCCTGGGGAATGGAGGTCCCAGGGAACGGGACTCCTTGGATGCAGGTGCCAGGGAGGAGGACCTAGGGAATGGGGTTACCATGGGAATGGGGGTCCTAGGGACAGGGAACGGCTGGGTGGGCACATGGATCACAGCTCCTTCACCGGTGGCCTCAGATTTTGGGCTGACCAGGGTCTGGTGTGGCCTCGTGGGGGTACTTGTGCCCTGGGGGGGAACCCCAGGGGATCCTGGGGGCTCTGGGCGGCTCCAAGGATGTTCCCTTCCCTGCCCTGCTCCGGGGCTTTTACTTCTCTTTATTTCTATTTTTTCCATACTTTCCCCACTTTCACCCCCTCCAAACCTCCCTCTCCCTCAGCTCCTGGCTTGGCGAGAGCACAGACCACCTGAGCAGGTAACAGGCCAGGCCCAGATCCTAAACATTCCCACTCCATCCGTGTCCACACAAAGAGACCCACCGCAGGTGCACGCAGGTGACCCCAGGTGATTTTGGGGTCTTTTGGGTCATCTTTGTATGTTTGGGTGATTTGGGGGGTCTTTGGCCTCATTTTTGTGGCCCTTGGGATGATTTTTGCAGCCTTTGGGTGCATTTTTTGCGTGGTTTAGGCTGGTTTTTGGGGTCTTTGGGCTCATTTCTGGGTGTTTTGGCTCAATTTGGGGGTGTTTGGGTGAATTTTGGGCGTCTTTTGGCCCATCTTGGGGACTCAAGACTCATTTTGGGGTTCTTTTGGCTAATTTTTTTGGGGGTTTGGGCTGATTAGAGGGGTATTTTTGGATCATTTTTGGGGTCTTTGGACAGCTTTGGGAGGTGTTTCGTCTCATTTACGGGGTCTTTGGGCTGATTTGGGGGACTTTGGGCTCACTTTTGGGGTGTTTGGGATGAGTTTTTGGGTTTTTAGCTCATTTTCTGGGTCTTTGAGCTGATTTTGGGGGTCTTTGGGGGTCTTTTGGCTCATTTTTTCCTCAGTTTTGAGATCACTGGGCTAAGTTTTGGGGTCTTTGGGGTCATTTTTGGGGTCTTTGGCTGATCTTGTGGTCTTTGAGCTGGTGTCCCAGAGACTTTGCCACTTTTGAGAAGAAAACAAAGAATATTCCTAAAAACATTATTTTTTTAATTCACCACTGGGAAAACTGGGAATTCCAGGGATTTTCCTCAAAAACTCCTATTTCCAAGCCGTGTTTTGGGGCTCAAGGACAATTCTGGGTCTCAATTTTAGAAACAACCCCTGAAAAGTGAAGTGAAAAGTCCCCAAAAAGCAGAAAAATCACCCACAAAGTCCCACTTCCCTTTATGTTTTTTGCATTTTTTGGTGTTTTTGCTGGTTTTGGGGAGACTTTTCAGGGCTCAAATATCACAGAAAACACCTCAGAAGGACTGAAAACAACCAAAAAAAAGGGATTTACGTGGAACCTGGATCAGAGGTGAGGATAATATGGAGCTGGGGAACCCCAAAAAGTTGATTTTGGGAGGTGAGACCCCAAAATTTGGAGCGGGGAAAGGGGCAACCGAAAATGTGGATCTGGGAAATTGGCAGCCTCAAAATGAGGAGTTTGGGAGGGGGGACCCCAAAATTTGGAGCTGAGGAACCCCAAAATAATATATTTGGGAAGTGGGGAATCCCAAAATGTCGATTTTGGGAAGGGAGATCCCAAAATTTAGAGGGAGAGACCCCAAAATGTGCATTTTGGGAACAAGGGAACCCCACATTTTAGTATTTGGGAACAGGGGAACCCAGAACACGGAATTTGGGAATTGAAGACCCCAAAATTTGGTGTTTGAGAGGAGACCACAAAATATGGAGTCTGGGAGACCCAAAATTTGGATTTGGGAAGGGAACACAAAATTTGGAGTGAAAGAACCCCAAAATGTGGAGTTTGGAAAGGGGAATGCCAAAATATGGACCTGGGAATGGGGGAGCCCAAAATGTGGATTTAGGAAATAAGAAACCCCAAGATTCGGGTTTTGGGAAGGGAGATCTCAAAATTTAGAGATGGGGAGCCCCGAAATGGGTTTTGTGGAAGGGGGATCCCAAATTTTTGAGTGGTGGATCCCAAAATTTGGAGGGGGAGACTCCAAAATGTGAAATTTGGGAATGGGGACCCCAAAATGTGGATTTTGAGGGGTCATGGCCCCAGGGTTGCTGAAATTCATGTGATTTTTGTTTAAAATTCCAGTTTTTCCCACAGGCTCCAGCAGATCCGACATGATGCCACTGCTCCAGGTATGGCTGGGCTCAGGATTTGGGGGCATTTTGGGAATTTTGAAGCATTTCAGGGCAAAAAATGGAATTTTTTTCCCAGCACCAGAAAATTTTAATTCTTAAAAAATTCAAAATTAAATTAAATTAATAGAATTAAATCCAAAATCAAGGAGTTTGGGAGATTTCAGCCTAAAAATTCAGTGGGAAAAGAGGAATTTGGGATGTGGTACTTGGGATGGGAGGAGGTGACACCTCCCATGGTCCCCCCCCCAGATATTCCTCCTCTTACTTGGCCTTGGAATTCTGGGAATTCTGGGAATTTCAGCAGTGGATGTGCCAGGAAAGAGCCTCCCGGACGCTCTCAGTGAGTCTTGGGCCCTTCCAGTCCCTCCCAGTTTCCTTCCTCCCAGTATGTCCCACTGCCTCCCAGTTCCCCCCAGTCCCCTCCCATTATATCCAGTTCCCTCCCAGTATATCCCAGCCCCAACCCTGTCTATCCCAGTGCCCGCCAGTCCTCTCCCAGTGATCCCAGTTCCTCTCCCAGTGATCCCAGTTCCTCTCCCAGTCTATCCCAGTGCCTCCCAGTGCCCCCCAATCCTCTCCCAGTGCCCCTTCTCCCCTCCCAGTAGCCCAGTCACTGACCCTTGACCCCAATCCCAACCAACCCAACCCACCTCTTCCAGAACATCCCTCTGGCCTCTCCCACCCTTCAATCTGGGACAGAATTCCCTCCTTTTCCCAGAAACTCCTCCCCTTTTTCCAACTTCCCCCATTACCTCCTCAGACATTCCCATCCAAAAGCGAGACCAGGACGCCCCTTCCCACCTCAAGTGGGAGCCCTTTGAAGGCCGTCTTCCCCCCGACGCTGTCTCCAGCTGGAACCGCCATACCGGGCGCCTGGAATTCATCTGTTCCACGACGGAGCGCAGCTGCAATTCCGGCTCCTACGATCCCGTCAGGGGCCCATATTGCTACTTCCCGAACAGGGGAGTGGAGGAGCACACCTCCAACTTCAACATCTTGGTCAACGCTGGCGGCTTCGAGGCCTTGGATTGGGTAGACGATTCCTTCGGCACTGTCCCAGAAAATGCTGTGGAGAGTTGCCCATCGGTCGACATCTTCGTGGGGCGGAGCCAGGACGGGCTGGGAAAGGTTTCTAAGAAGAACCGGGCGCTTTTCGTGGCACTGGGAGGGGAGGAGGTTTGGTACAAGTGGTACCAAGTCTTGGTGGTCAAGACAGGCCCATCCGATGTCTCCATCGTGGACGTCACCTACAACCTGAGCACGGCACTGGAAAATTCCGAGGACGTGGCCTTGGCCGAGGCTCCGGTGCAGAACAAAGGCTGCCAGGCAGCCCCGGCCTCCACGCACTTGGAAGAGGCCACGGAGATGGAGCACACGTGGCGCTCAGACCACCCCGCGCTGGCCACCGTGCGCGGGATGCTCCGGGCGGCCCCGTTGGTCTTCACTGGGCCAGGCTGGGCCGTGGCCAACGTCACGTCCCTGCCGTGGGTGGGGGGGGCCAGCACCGCCAAGTTTGTGTCCCACGGGCCGCACAAGGTGCCGGAGGAGGTGCCGGCACGCTCGGAATGCACTGCAGTGCTCCGGGGACGCCGGCGTGACCTCCAGGTGCTGTTTACTGCCCAGCTCCGCCGGGAATTCCATGATGGATTCCAGCACAGCGTGGGGGTCACTGGGTGGGCACGGACCCGGGTGGTCACCGGGGTCAGTGCTGGGATTGAGCAGTGTCAGGAACTCGCCAGGGTCCCCCCATGTCCAGCATAGGGAGGGACCTATGCTGGACTTTGGGCTGAACCCCAAAATTCCTCCCCAAAGATTTTTCCTGGTGTTTTTCCCCTAAATAATCCCACAAAATGCAATGGCAGCAACTTGGAAGGCAGGGAATTGCTTGGATTTGGTGGGTTTTCCCATATTTTTGCTTTTTGTGTCATGACTTCACTCCTTTCTGAAAACACGCAGCAAAAACATGCAAAACCATGGCATTTTCTGACTGAATTTCCTGTTTTCTCAAAAAATTTGGGGGGATCTGGGATAGGGGGTCCCTGGGACAGTCCAGGACTAGGGGGTGGAGAGGGATTGGGAATCCTGGAATGTTGCGAGGGGGGTACTAGAGATCTGAGGGGGCCCAGGGAGCTTGGGGGCAACACAGGGATTTGGGGATACCCCAAATTTTGGGGGGGAGGGGGGAGAGAAAATATTTGGGGAGACCCCCAAATTTGCCTGAAGGGAGGGAGGCAGGGATTTGGGGAGACCTCAAATTTCCTGGGGGAGGGGGGTGTCCCCAGAGAAGTGAGGGGTGCCAGGGGGTTGGAAGCAGTCCAGATCCCCCCTCCAGATGCTGTTTGCCATCCAGCTGCATCCCGAATTCTGCACCAGCTCCAGGCACAGTGAGGGGGCACTGAGGGCGAGCAGGGCTGGCAACTCACCGGGGTCCTGCTTTGTCTGGTGGAGGGAGGGGGCGGAACTCCAAAATCCACTTTTTCCTGGAGAATTCTTCGGTTTTCCCAAAAAAAAGTCCTACAAAATGAGGGTGAAATTCAGGAGAACGCCAGTTTTCCCATCTACGTTCTCTGTAGAATTTAAAAACTTGAATTTAAAATTAATTTTAAAACTTTAATTACTGTTCCTTGACAGTTTTAATTCCTTTTTCTTCAATAAATGTAAATAAATTTTTTAAAAATATTTTTTAAAAATCGATGAAATAAAACTTTTAAAAACTAAATTCCAGGGAGAATTTACCTCCCACCACCTCCTTCTTCAATTTTCCTGAAAAAAAATATGAAGAAGTTAATTATTCCATATGAAATCAATAAATATTAAATTATACTGGTCAAAGGATCAGAAAAACTATTTTAACAGAGGGCTTTTTCAATTTGATAATATTTTAGAAATTCCCCAAGGGAAAAAGACCTGCTGAAAAATCAAGATAGAACTGAAACACTGCCTCTGTAATTGAATTAGTATCAAATCTATACATGGCCTCTCAGATTGTTATTTACTTTATATATAAATTCATAAATATATATATAAAATATTTCTAAATATAAAATATTATAAAATAAAAATATTATATAATATAAATAGATAATACATTTTTATAAATAGAAATATATAAAGTATAATATATTATAAAATCATTATATTGCACATAAAATATGTTAAAATATTATTGTATATAAATATATTTATCTATTTTATCTATTTTAATATGTTTGCAGATATTTGTATGTTTTAATGTATTTTATATAATATTTATATATATTTATATATTATATAGATATATATAACATTTATATTATATATTACATATTCATATAATTACATAAGAATATAAATAGATATTAGATACTATATAATAAATGAATTACATACATACATATATATATACATACATATATATATATACATCTACGTATCGGGTTTGCATGGCCAGATTTTGGTAGCAGGGGGAGCTACAGGGGTGGCTTCTTTCAGAACCTTCCAGAAGTTTCCCTCAGGTCCAGCAGAGCCAATTCCAGCAGCTCCAGGACGGACCTGCCAAGGCCGAGCCCACCAGGAATGACAGGAACATCTCTGAGACAACACATTTAAGAAGGAGAAAAAAAAGTTATTGGGCAGATGAAATTGCAGCCAGAGAAGAGCAGAGTGAGGACATGTGGACAGTTGTGCAGGCACCGAGGGCAGTGCAGAAGGAGGAGACCGTGGTGAGGCCACCACGGGAGTGCAGAGATCCACCCGCAGGCTGGGGAGGAGCCCACACCGGAGCAGGGGCATGTCCGAAGGAGGCAGTGCCCCGCGGGAGACCCCTGCTGCAACAGGGTCCTGGCAGGGACCTGCTGACCTGTGGGGAGAGGAGCCCACACTAGAGTAGGATTTCCTGGTAGGACCTGTGGCCCCGTGGGGGATCAACGCTGGAGCAGCCTGAGTCTGAAGGACTGGCCCCACGGAAAAATGACCCACATTGCAGCAGTTTGGGAAGAACTGTTGCCCATGGGATGGACTCACATTGGAGAAGCTGGTGAAAAACTCTCTCCCATGGGAGGGACCCCATGGGAGCAGGGGAAGGACTCCAACTCGTCTCCCTGAGCAGCAACAGGAACAAGTGACCGTAACCCCCATTTTTTATATTTTCTCTCTCCTCTGTCCAGTTGCAGAGAGGACTGAGAGAGCAGCTTTAGGGGGTACCTGGCCTCTAGCCAGGGCCAACCCACCACACCGGACTGGCTCCGTCTGAGCGGCCCCTGCAGGGGGAGGGGTTTCCGACCCCACTGCTGTGAAAACCTGTAGGGAACTGAGATTATATGACCCTAGGAGAAACTTAGAAGGGGAATTTGGCAAGATAAATGTGGACGTGGTGAGATGTATCCCTGTGTGTGGGAAACTAACTGGGAGTAATTTTCTCATGGACAGTGAAAGCTTAGCTGAAAAGTAGTTATAGAGAAAAGTTACTAACAGGAATTTACTGCTGATGTAACGGGGTATATAAACCGTGAAAGAATTGTAATAAAGAATTCCGTTATACCACACTCCCTGGGCTCCATGCCCTAGTATGCCACAAATGGCGCCCAAAGTAGGGCACGCAAAATTAATCCCGAAAATATAGCTGGAACTGCGGTGATGTAGCCCAGCTGAACCAGAACAGTGACCCAGGCCAGGATTTGACTGTGCACGCCCATCAACTCTGCAGGACAGCAGGTGAGCAGCTGGGAACCACGGGACAATCACTAACACGGGAACAAAAACATCAGATGGAAATACTCACAAAGATATTAAAGATATACGGCAGTAATGTAAGCCGGTCATCATTGGTAACGCTGCTAGTTTGGGTACGGGACAATTGCTCCTGGTTTCCCCGAGGGGCAACCTTGAATGTCTCTGTATGGAAGCAAATTGGGGAAGAGCAGGGGCAGAAGCCAGATGAAAAAGCTTTAAATTTATTGTCAACACGACAACACGTGTTTTTGGCATTAAGCCACCTGCAAGCCACAAATGTAACTGATTTACCTTCTCCAGCAAGTGCACCCCTTGCCAAGAATGATTCTAAAAAGAAACGATCCTCACTTACAACCCAAGACTCAAATCCTAATGATCCTCTCGACCACCCCAGGTCAACTCTGAAAAAGAGCAGGATTTATATCCACCTGCTGCTGACAAAGATGTACCACAAGTTGAACAGCCCTGCTAAACCCCTCCCTCTGCGCCACTGCTTCTGCNAGTGCTCAACCGCCCTGCACATCCGCTCCTACTGCCGCCTCCTCCGGCCCCGTGTCCCTGCTCTCTGCCAGCCACCGCAGGGAGTGCCGGAGTGGAGCTGGCTGTCTGCCGATAAGTCTTGTTCACCGATACCGCTGTGCACTTACTCCCCACGGGGGTTTGGGGACTGCCAGGGAACAGTTACAGCGCAGTTTTGTTAGGACCCTCATCCACAACTCGGGCAGAACTTTTTGCGCTCCCTGGAATCATTGACGCTGATTATGCTGGGGAAATTCACATCATGGTTTGCACACCACCCTCTTTGTTGTATTAAAGCGGGAGAAAAGTTTGCACAGCTTGTTTATTTCACTGCATAAGGGCCAAAGGGAGAGGGACGCTGCACTGGAGGTTTTGGCAGTACAAACATAGTATGTATTATGTGGGCACGACAAATCTCTTGCAATCAGCTGATGCTGACTTGTTACATTAAAGGGCAACCATTTACAGGTTTGGTGGACACCGGTGCAGATGTTACTATATTGAACACGGGCCCACTGATAGGCCTCTAAAAACTCCTATCGCTGCTGTCATGGGTGTCAGTGGGACTCAGCTTCCCAAACAAAGAGCACAGCTGCTTGAAGTTACAGGACCAGAAAGACAAAAGGGTCAAATTACATCCTATGTGATGGGTGCTCCTTGTATATTATGGGGTAGAGATTTATTGAGTCAATGGGGTGTTTCTATGCAAACAAATTTATCCTAGGTGCCACTGTAATGCATCTCTATCTAAAACTCACCTGGAAGACAAATGTGCCAGTGTGGGTAGAGCAGTGGTTCCTGAAACAGGATCGGCTGCAAGAACTCCAAAAATTAGTGCACGAACAGTTACAGGCAGGACACACAGTTCCTTCTACTAGTCCGTGGAATACACCTGTGTTTGTTATTCTTAAGAAGAATGGTAAATGGAGACTGTTACATGATTTGCGAGCAATTAACTTGTGCTACAACCTCTAAACCCCTTCAGCCTGATCTTCCTTCGCCTGCTATGTTACCCGACTCCTGGCCACTGATAGTTAAAGACTGTTTTTTTACCATTCCATTGCATCCAGAGGACACGCCGTGTTTCTCTTTTACAGTGCCAGCAGTTAATAATCAGGATCCTGCAGAACATTATCATTGGACTGTTTTACCCCAGGGAACGATGAACAGTCCTACAATGTGTCAAATGTTCATTGCACAAGTTCTTACACCTGTTCGAGTCTCTTTCCCACAGGTTTTAATGTAGCATTATATGGACGACATTGTAATTGCATCACCAATAGACGAGCTGTTACGAGTTCTTGCTGTTCTACAGAGAGCATTGCAGCAAACAGGACTGTGTGTCTCTGACGACAAAGTTCAAAAACATTCCTGGTGGAAGTACTTGGGGTGGAAAATAAATGAAATTGCTGTTTTCCCACAGTCACTTTGTTTAGCCCTAAACATACAAACTCTTAATGACCTGCAGAAACTGTTAGGCACCATCACTTGGGTGCGACCGCAATTAGGGATATCTACACAGCAATTGGCCCCATTGTTTGAGTTGTTAAAGGGTGATCCTGACTTATCTTCACCTTGTTCATTATCATGGCTAGGCTTCGAGAACGAAGATT
>VZRE01015723.1:0-110819 GCA_013396775.1 Cephalopterus ornatus | reverse complement strand
CTAGCCATGATGATGATGATGATGATAAAGCACACATATATGATCTTTCACCTGAGCATAATTAATCCCCACATAACCTGAAAATACTACCACACTGACATCTTAAAACATGGTTCTTACAGAAGTGCTTCAAATGTTGGGCTTTTTAGCCTTTTCTATTAATGACACTACTAAATTTCTGAGCTCCTTATATGAGATTGAGTGGTTATCATATAAACTGCTATGTAAACTAAAACAAAATAAACTAAAAAAAAAATCTATAGTATGAGTTATATGCCCAGCTCAACTATTCACAATATTTAGATCAAACCCAGAGGAACCTCACATAAACATTACTGAATTCATTAAAGCACTGATTGCTGTAGTTAAGTTTCAGAACAAAGTACTGCATACAACAAAGCAAAGCAAAATGGTTTCAAAATGGAGTTGAGGATAGGAGCAGAATTTAATACCTAAATGTCAAAACATTTCCATAAAAGTCACAATAACTGGAAGAGGAGTCTTTAAATCTAAGAAGTCAATTATTTGAATTTTAAGGAAAACCTAAACATTTTAAGAAAGATATGTACAATTAAGACTCTGACTTCACCCTTAGCTCTGATTTGTTATGGTGTCTCAGTATAACAGCATCACAATCATTACAGTATCTTTTCCTGTACTCTTATTTGATTTTTAAAGGTATGTGTTATTCCCTTATGTAATAATACAGGTTGTCTCATCTACTACTTTATTTCCCCAGCACTGTTTTTTTTTTCAGAAATGCAGTACTGTGGGAATGCTTCCCAAACTAAGGTGTAGATACAAGCTCTCTAAAATGCAGCTACTATTCTCTTAGCTATCCACTAATAGAACTTTTCAACATACAGGACCAATTTCCTTCACATCAATAAAAGCAAAAGAACATTTTTATATACATACTCCTTGGAAAGTAATCTATATCCATGGAAATCTTCAAGGTCAGTCGATGGCATTAATTTTCTGTAAAAATACGAGGGTAAATACTTCAGAATTAGCCATGCTTTTGTCTTTAAATGTATTTTCTATACTCACAGACATTAAATATAATAAATGCCAATTGTTGGTTTTATTGTAACCTACTTTTTAGGGATGTTATTTATGAAAAGAATCATAATAAATTGAACTCTGTGAAAAAGTCATCAGAATTTTTAATTCACATGTAATATTACTCAGGAAAAAAATGGTCAGGCAGCACAGGGGTTCTGTTTTGAACCTTCAGTTTGTTCAAATTTGTGAACTTATTGCTCATTTTTAAATATTAAAAAGGTATTTACTGTCCTCAAAATATGAATGGGCAATTTTTAGGAAGACCTGAGTAAGTTCTAAAAAATTGAACACTAAGCCTGTTATTTAGTACTTTTCACAAAAATCAAAATGTAAAAAAACTGTATAATACACAGCATTTTCATCTCAGTAAAGGAAATGACATGTCTTCACCTAGTCTTGTCCTGTTTGTACTTTTTGCTTGTTCAGTTATCTCCTCAAGCATACATTATCTACAAGTTAAATCACATGGCTTAGTGTAGAAGCCATGTGTTCTCATTCCAGGCATATTTTTATTTACAAAATATTTGAAGAAATACGATCACTGGCTAAGGAATACACAAGGAATAACTGTTTGATGTTAGGTGGTTTTGTATTCTCTTGCTGAAGCATAAGTTTTCAGACAAAGGAAAAAACTAGTTTGTGCAACTTGACTTTGATCTGTTCTATAGCCTTGAAACCAGAATACACAGAATTTGTGTGTATGTGTGAATGTGTGGACTCCAGTGATACACATGGGAAGATTTTAAGCAAGTAAAAGTCAATATGTGACTCTTGAGAGAAATACCTATTTATTTTCTTGCTGCTCTAATTTCTGCTACTTTGTCTTTTTCATTGTAGTTTTCTGTCCCACAGAGCACAACATCACCCTTAACAGACCGCTCAGTTACTAGATAACAGCATGTGCCAATTTAAAATCAATCAAGTCCATGTCTCACCATGCTCCCTTCCCTTCTTCTACAGCTTCTTATGGGCAAAGGTCTAGCTAAATGATGGCAGCAGCTGGCAGGGAATGAGGAACAAGTTTCTTTAATGATGAAACTGAGACAGCAGTTTAAAACAGACCAAGAAGTTCCCTCTGCGGGTTTGAAACTTAAGAACACCAGCAGTGGATGCAGATCCACAGGCACATTAGGTGAGCAGGAACGACCTTTTGGCAGCATCCACGAAGGAAGTTCTCTCACAACAGGGACTCTTTTATTAGTGATACATCACTGTCAGAGGATGAAAGTGTTCAAGATGACATTCCTGTAAGCCTCCTTATGTTCACAAAAGGCAGCATTAGTCATTGCTATTTTCTGTTTAGTGGTGTGCCAGAAACAGTGACTGCTCCTCCTTACAGGTGTTCCCACCTTCTCGTTGTACTCTGGCTATCTGAATCTATTCTTCTCGCAGTCTTCACAGAAGAAATTATACTTGAAAGGACTGTAGTGAGCAGGCAGTCTGGATAGCCAGAAAGACAGGGAATAATACCTTGCTCAGAAATGCAAAGAGGAAACTATGTAGAGAAGCAGCAGAAAAATGACAAAAGTGAGGCTGAGTGAAACTGAAGACTGACAGATTTTTGCAAAAAGTCTAAAGAAACAGAATATTCATCCAAGATATGGGGCATCTACATATGCTTACCTATTTTGCTTCACATCTGCATTTAGATCTGCATTTCCCATAACATTAGCTGTCATAAACTGGATTTTACCCACACTTTGAAGATTCCACCTTTACCCTGAAGACCTAACTTAGTTTTGAAAATGTGATGCATTAACCTACTATTTTAACCGTCATTTTTCACTGGCCATCTGTGTCTGTGTGGTGTACATCCAACATCCTTACAAATACTAATGCATGATTCCAACTTAGTTGAAAACATGTAAAGCTGACATTGACTTGTATTAATCGGGGATAGACTTATCAGAGGACTACACAGACCTCTTGATTGTAGTGCCCAAGACTAGAGGTATCAGTGTACTCTCTTTCCCTCAAGCGAAAGTTGTAGGCTGCAATGAGATCTCCCCTCAGTCTCATCTTCTCCAGACTGAACAGACCAAGTGACCTCAGCCACTCCTCATATGAATTCCCATCAAGGCCCCTCACTATCTTCATTTCCCTCCTTTGAACACTCTAATAGCTTAATATCTTCCTAATATTGTGGTACCTAAAACTGCACAAAATATTCAAGCTGAGGCTGCTGCAGTGCAGAGCAGGGTGGGACAAACAGTCCTTTCCCTCAGCTGGCTGGTGCTGCTTTGCCTGATGCCCCCCAGGACACAGTTGGCCCTCCTGGCTGCCAGGGCACTGCTGACTCGTACTCCACTTGTCATCGACCAGGACCCTTTCCACAGCACTGCGTTCCAGTATCTCATTCCCCAGTCTGTACGTACAGCTGGAGTTGCCCCATCACAGGTGCAGAATCCAGCACCTTCCCTTGTTGAACTTCATATGGTCGGTGATTGCCAAGCCTCTAATTTTATCAAAGTCTCTCCTTTGAGGGAGTCAACAGCTCCTCCCAATTTTGTATCATCTGCAAACTTGCTTAGTATCCCTTTCAGTCCTGTGTCCAAGTCATTAATGAAGATGTTGAAGAGTCGGCCAGAAGAGTTCGATCCAGCCTGTTACTCCCTGTAGACTGGTGTTTCAGGTGCTGTATTATTAATAAATGCCAAGACATTGAAATTTGTTGGATCAGTAAGAGTAATTTAAAAATAGGATTTGCCCCTTCTAAATGTGTTTGACCACTGGACTTTGTGTAATCAACAGGAACGCACTGAAACCTCAGGGCTTCTTACTTTAGTGATAATAGAATTTAGGTAATTAAGTAACAGAACAGTCTTTTACCTCTACAATACATTCACCTACAAGGCTGAATATGAGTCCAAATGGAACATGATCATCTTATCCCCAGCATTACTTCACACTTATTGTAATTTATCTTTGACCTAAGTTTCACTGATCAGCAATAAAATGCTTACATTTTATTTTCCAGAGATATTTCTTTGTAAATATTTTTTAATGCCTGCTAAAAGAATATTACTTCTATTTCATGTCTGGTTTATTTCTTTTAAGTTAAACACTGAAATAAAACATTCCATTACTAAGTTGCTATATTTCTGAATGATAACTTGAGTCAAGCCAGCAAAATATTACAGAAATTGTGGATCTAACACACTTTAAAATCTGCATGGAAATCATCCAGTTTCAGCAAAATCAACTGTTTCTATACAAATGTTAGTCCTATTTTGGGTAATAACGTCTTTAACCACCTCAGTATCTTTAAACTCAGTTTAGGTATGGAATTTTATTATTTTTATATTCTCAGAATACTTGATGTGTCAGATTGCACATTTGCTATATTTCTTAGCTGTCGTTTCAGAGATGAAAAGTAGTAGTTTGATTACTCATAGTTATTTTTAACACATTTTGTTAACCTAAATGGACAGAGAATATCTTTCAAGAGGTGAGAAATGCTTATTGACAGCTCCATCACAACAAGTCATCAACGAAGGACTATTTCTCAGGTGTATATGCACGTGCCCCGATGGCAGACATTGACTCAGATACCTCCAGGGGTAGAAATTGCTGAGGTCAGGAGCAGGTCGCCGTGCCCAAGGGTGTCTGAGGAAGAAAGCTGAACCAGTCTGCCAAGGGTATTGTTAATTACTGAGGAAATAACATCCTATATTGCTGTTTCTCTCTGCCCTCAGGGAAAGTCTGCGCCAGGGGTGTGTCAGAGATAAATGGCTGTTAAGATGTGCCTGCAGAGGGATTTAGCATGTGGAGGTCAGTCTCAAGCAGGTGATTTTGAGATGAGGTGATTTTTTTTTCCCTTTTGAGAAGGCCATCCAGTAGAATGATGTCTGAAGAAATAACTTGTTTCTCTTTGCTAACTCAGCATGAATGCTGGATTATTACACGGTTAAGTACAGCCATTTTACTCACATTTAAGGACAGCTCACACCAAAGATATGAGTGAGGAAAATTATTTTCTTCCTCTGGTAACTTAAACTATGATATTTTAAAAAAATCAGCACTTGAATTATAGAAAATCTGTAATGCACAAGTGGAAAATAAATCAATAAAATATCTTTCCTAACAAAATATATAGTTTATTACAATTCTGGATACTATATTGCTTTTCCCTAAATAGAAGGTGGTTCTCTCTGCTTTGTATCAGCATATTTCTATCTTGCAATAAATTGTGTCTATAAACTATTTATACTTGTCAAGAGAGAAATGTGCATTGGAAGCAAGCTATATATGTGTGTATATATAGAGGGAATATACATATATGTGTACTGCTAAAGTAAAAGAGGGGCAGCAGATGACAAAATGGATATGTAAGATAAGTTTTCTGCATAGCTAGTCAAAGAAAAAAGGAATAAGAGAAACAACAAAAGTATATTTTAAATAGAAGTTAACTATAGTTTCATAATGACTGTTTTTAATGTACACATAATTATGAAATTCTCTTAGTCTGTTGACTCTTAGAAACAGGTTAATGATTTTTTTTTTCCAGAAAATTCTCGTGAGGTATTAATAAAACGGGGCTTTTAGTAGAGAACTAACAGTAAAGACAAATATATATAGTAGTTCACTTCCCATATAAAATTGCTTGATTATTTCTAGTCTGCTGAAAACTCAGGCAGAAAATTATACATGTTAGGCAGATTTTTCAGTGAAACTCCAAAAGTTACAGAAAGGGCAAATAAAAATATTGTATGTGAAGTAATATAGTTTCTAACTGCATGCCTAGGCAGGCAACAAATCAAATAGTACTATTGTTGACTTGCCTCTGAGCTATATTCTTGAGAAATACAACACTCTGGCATGCTGACCAATATTTCTATGCACAATCAGCCATATTCCACAAGGAATACACAGTATTTGATGTAAAATCAGATTTGTTATTCTTCATAGTGAATGAATTTTCACTTATCTCCCCTGACTGTAACTGAACACTGAAGTAAAATATCTCTGAAATAAAAATGTTGCAAATACTTTAAACATTGCTCTTCAAATGTGTCTTACTTTAGGCTTTCTTTTCTCCTATTCTCTAACATTCAACAATTAACATCCCTGCTATTTTAGTTAAGAAAAAAAAATATTAACTTTAAAAGCCTATAGGTTTGGATCTATAACTCATTTCTCAGATACTACTACTAATATACATTATCCTTTCCATAATGACAATCATATGGCAATTTTATTTGAATAACAGGTAGTGTTGAGTGCATAGTGGAACATATGAACAATTGACTGATACTTTCTTTTTCTCTTGCATTGTCATAATTGCTGAAAACACAGTGCTTTAATGCCAATTTTCAAAATTTCTATCAGCAAATAAGATCCTAATTGGAGGATTGGTTTTAGGGGAATGGGTCAAATAATCTACTGGAACATACATACACACACACACACACACGCTATATATTTTCTTTCTATTTGTATTGAAAAAGCTTTTTCAGTACTGATGTTTATAATTTTTGTAACTATTATGTTTGTGCAATTTGGAGCTTGTCTATGAATTGAGGATAATTTCTTACACAGCAAGAAAAACTTATGACTCTTGTGTGTTATAAACAGTGTTATGAAAATAAATGCAGTGAATAGATCAAAGAGATTTTACTTGTTTTTCTTCAAAAAGAAGGAAAAAAGTATTGAAATCAGAAAAAACAACAGATTACCAGGTGAATTTAAACGCTAATAATTATGAAGGACTATCATACTGATTGTTGTAGAATCACTACAATAAAAGTGTAGAAAGTCATCATCTATCCTAAAAGACTCCTTTGTGAAGTTTCCATTTTGACCTAGAGTAATAGGCTGAATTTCAATGACAACAATTTAGATTATTCCAGTATCATTCTCAATGAAACAATGATTTCCCATAAACTGATTTTGAAGATAGCCATTTCGTTATTCTTAATATTGCACTTGCAATAGAAAAGGAAGAGTGAAAGAGACTGCAAATAATATTGCCAATGACAGACGTCAATTTCTTTTTAATATTTTTGAAATAACGAAAGGCTTACTACTTGGAACCACCCTGATGCCTTGGTCTAGTAGAACCTGCAGAACAATGGAAGTAACAGCTTTTGCTAAAAATAAAATGTTTATGGATAAAACTCCACTTAGGCTTTCAGAGAGATTTAGGTTATGATTCTACAAATTGCTGTATGTTGGGGGGTTTTCTCTTTTATGCTATGTATACCCTCTGTTTTTGATGAAGCAGATGTACATTAGTACTGATCCTGTCAACAAAATTTTAATCAAACTGTTTCTTGGAAGAACATTTCTGTATCACTCAACTAGCTTTTAAACTAGTCAAACAGTATTTTACATTCAATGTTGACACGTGTGATTAAGTGATAAGCCTTGTAACCCTTATTTAGCCAAATTTAATAAATTCATTTTTTGTTATTTGCTTTCTATTGTTTATAATTCTTCTGCACTAGCATGGGAATGTAATTTTATAAGAATCTGACCAGAGCTTTCCAAGAAATATGCAGACAATTTTGATTCCTAATCTTACATCTAATTTAAATCTCCCATAATTTTTCAGGTTTGTGTAAGAACAGGCTCAAAGAAAATAAAAATATTTAGAAGTTATGTAATTAACATGTTAGTCACATTTTAAGTTTTATATGAGTGATTCTTCTTAAGCATCTTCATCCTTGAGATGTGTCCAGGGGGTTCACCAGTGTTACTTGAAGAAGACACTAGCATAAAAATCACTGGATACTTTATTTGAAATACTGTTTCCAAACTACAGTTTTCTGAGTTGTGATTTGACTTTACTGAGGACAGGATTTCACATCTGCAATTTTTATTTTTCTGGTCTCAGAGTTTCAGAAGCCTTCTTTAGTGGTAAGACAAAACTGTTTGCATTGAGATTCAATAGGTCTGAGCTTTAACTACAGGAAAGATAGGTGCAGCATAGAGATTGATGCTTATTTCTAGACATCTGTGTAATGTAGTCTGCTTCTGAAAATTTTGTGTTTTAATTATTGCTTTCATTTGTATCTTATTTGTTGTTTTTTAATTATTCAAAAAAAGTTCCTTTTGCTTTAGTAATCCACTCTGTTTCCAGTGCATGAGCTGTAAATTTCCCCATTTTTAGATTCACAAATTAAAAAGTTCACTAGTTTTTGATTTGTCTTATTATTAATGCTTAATTTATTTATGGCAGAAAACACTACACCTAACACATACCAGAGGAAATCTGAGCTGAACCTGTAAGATAACAGGCTGGATCTTTCTACTATTCTATTCAGAAAATCCCTATAACATAAATAACTTTATGACATGTAATTCAAAAGGTGTTACTGCAACTTCAGAACTTGACTCTGTATCTTTCTCGTGCATATGCATATAATTAGGAAACAAGGGAAGGATGGACAACTTAAAATTCATGATATGAAATATAACCTCTACGCACCGACAACAAGCAATTAAAAATCCTGCAACCTTCAATTTGCTGTTCATCATATGCATCTCTAGAGACCAACAAAGTTGAAGTCTACACAGTGAATGTGTTCTGACTGCAGATCACTTGCCAACATCTTGGTACTACCTTTGCTACAAAGTTTTAAACACCTTTTCTTTTAAGTGGCATAGAGACACTGCACAATGTTTTGATCATTGAATATTCCCAGCTGATTTGAGGAGAACATAATCACTGTAGGAATCACCCCTGAATTCCGAGGCCCTCAGTGACTTGATTTGTGATTATGATGTAGATCTAGTGTGAGTACACGCATATTTTTCTAAGTATCTATTCTATATATAAAACAAACTAGTGAGTATGGTTTCATAATAATAAGGAAATACTTTTATCCCAAGTTATCCTAATTCTTCTGTCTTATTGCACTCTGTATCTGTGCCCAGGTGTTGGCCACAGGGGCTGCAGGAGGGCTCTGTGAGGAGGAGCGGGGATGCTTCAGGCTGGACGCTGTCAGCTCCAGCTGAGCTCCTATCAACTCACTGCAGGGCACGGCCGAGCCTCTCAGAATGGAAGTGCTTTGGGAAAACACATAAGAAAAGGCAAAATACCGTTTCAAAATAGTTATGGACCATAACCTCTCTTTCCCTATCAGTCTTATATAGCTCAGGGACAGGGAGGAAGTAGAGGAGATGAGAAAGGAGTAAAAGTTGAGCCTGAGAAAGTATGTGTGTGGAGGTGTTTTAGTTTTTGTTTCTCACAATCCAAATCTATTTTAATTGGCAGTAACTTAAATTAATTTTCCCCTAGTCCCTATTCAAGTCAGGTTTTCCTATGATGGTAACTGTTGAGTGCTTTATCTTGACCCTTGAGCTTTTCCTTCTTATTTTCTCACCCTCTTCTGTTGAGCAGAAGAAATAGAAAGCCTGGTTGGGGTCTGGCAGCCCACCAAAATCAACCCATCACAACTATCTTCTGCCTTCTTTTGAGATATAAAGGTTATTTCTAAATATTATCCTTCAATTTGACATTTATGTATGACATAATTGCAAAGCATTGAAAAGAAATTTGACTAGATGTAGATAACATCAGTCATCTATGGCCAGTTGTATTTGTTGTATGACAAGTGTGATGTTATGAGTTTTTATGATTTATTCACTAACAAGAATAGAGTTTACCCCCTCAGCTCCCTCCCCTATACTAATCCTGTATCAGGAATAGTGTATTTACCTTTTTGTTGGCAAACTGACTTGAACCAGGTGGAGAAATTTCCTGTTGTGGATCATAGAGCTGTCTCTGCATCAATGGGATCCTTCTGTGGATGCAAGCAGAAAAAGCAAGGCAGCCATTGACCCCAAATATGCTCCTTTTGATGCACTTTCTTACCCCTGTAATCTGTCTGACCACTGCAAGGGGGAAGTGTTTGGACTCACCAAAAAAATACTAGCCCTGACGTTGTTTATGTGGCTTCTTTCCTTTTCCTAGGTACGTCTTTTTGCACTTGCATTTCTCTCACACAAAAGGAAACTCCCTCTTCCTTCCCCAGCATGTAATTCTGAAAAAGCCTGTCTCCACCCATCACTGCACTCCAGTTGTGTGAGCTATCCCACCACATCTATGGTGCTAACAAGATCATAGCCCTGCAACTGTGTGCAGACGTGTAGTTCCTCGTTTTGTTCCCCATGATGAATGCATTAGTGCACAGTGACATGAGAGGGGCACTTGCTCATGCTAATTTCCCAGAAAAAGTGGGAAAGCTTCTCCTTTAGTGCTGTTCTCTGGACTTTCTCTTATTTGAATGAGTACATTTGGGATTCACACTTTTCTGCTCTGTTTTGTTGATTAAGTCTGTCTTATCCACATCAACTTGAACCCTGTGCTGCCAATCTGGTTGACCATTTTCTCACTTGACTGAAGGCTGACATCTCTGTTCACTCTAATTTCTGGTTTAAAACTCTCCTCATCAGGTTGGCGAGCCAGCTGGCAAGGATGCTTTTGCCTTCTTTGGACTGGTGGATTTCATTCCTGCTTAGAAGTCTTCAGTCCTTGAAGAGGGTCCCATAGTCAAAAATCAAATTGTTTTTTTCCAAGTGCTTTCACTGCATAACTTGTAGTAAAAGGTAAAGCATCTACAAAATAATTACCCTAACTGGTTTTCACTTCCAGCTGAGAGAATCTGCAGCAACAAGTGGAATGCTTTCTTCTCTGTTTTTGCTTCTGTCTTAACAGAGAAAATAATCATCCTCATTATTTAACACTTTCTAGAAACACTATTTGATGTGTCTAGACTCTAAACCCTAACCAAAGGGTTTAGTATCTGAAAGGAAGTTTTTCTAGAGGCATCACTGTATGTAGCTTGATGAAAAAGTTTATTAAAATGCACAGAGACTCTTTGGGATTTTCACACCACTTCACTGTAAGTGTTTCTACTGTACTTGACTACCCTAATTTTCCTCTTATGTAGCATAACCTGTTCAACAAATCCACACATAATCACCAAGTAGTCAGAGACTCCTAACATCAGTGGCAGAGCTGATTCAGCATGTCACATTTCTGAACCTACTAAATCACTGAGCTGTGCAACAGAGAGATTAAATCTTCCTCAACACTTTCGATTGCGTGTCCTTTCAGTGACAGCCACTAAGAAGGGGCCAAGGATCCCACTGTGACAGATGTAACAGGGAGCAGCATCTCTGACATGAGGACGCAGAAGACAAGATGACAGAGAAGACAAAGACTGAGGTCAGATCTAAATCTATTAAATTCCATTAGTCACAGCGTTCTTCACTTCTTTCTTACCTTGAGGGCTGAGGTGTCCACCTTCTTGTGGTTGGCAGGAAAACTGCAGGCTGTTTGTGTAAGTCGGTTAATCTATTTGGGATCCATAAATCTGTGTTAAAATGAGGATGTGTATGATGATTGAAATGATTATGAAGGAATCTTAATTTTAGTAAGAATGTCCCAAGCATAGATAAAACAATTCACAGCAATGTAAATGGACAAATTAAAGATACAGACTTTAGAAACAAGATACAAACCTAAGAAATAGACATTAGCCCCTCAGCAAAATATAGGCTAACAATTTCTTAAGAATAAAACCATCTGCCAGTAGTTTGTTTCTTTGGTCACTCATATTTTAATTACTTCAATTTACATCAAATTAAGTTCCCCATAGTAAGAAACTGTGAGATGGAGACAACAGCAGGAAATCTTAGTATAGGAAAATGTTAATCAAGATAAACAATAAAATGTAAATAGTAAAGATTAACATAATACAATGCTTCTCAGTAGTTACCACACATGGTTCAGATGGGTGGTACTCCTCAATTTACCTCTGAAGATTGTTTTGAGACTTAATAATATATCTTCCAGAAAAATCTTGTGGTATACAGCAGCAGTATCCTTACTCCATGGACACCAAAGCCTGAGCACATCTGAACCCTGCAGGTCTCAGGACTATTTTTCTCCAGAAGCATGTAATCTGAGAGAAATATTCAAGCAAGCAGCATTTCAAACACAGTCACAACTTAATCTTTTCATCTGCATCATTCTATTTCCTTTTAATCTTTAAAAAAACCCTAAAGAACCTCGTTTTGGGTTGTGTTTCCTGTTTTAAAATTGCAACCAGTGAAGACCTTGCTTGTTTGCAAGCAGGTTATATTTCTACAATGATCCTCTCTGGTAAGTTAATTTTTAGCTCTGTTCCTCATAGTGTTTGGCTCTTCATATGTTTTTGTCACGAATGCATAATTTGCTTATGATATTGCATCAATTTACCTGCTTTACTGTTTGGTTTTGAGAGAAAAGGGAGAAGTAACAGTGAACAGTGAACTAATGTTGAACGTAATGAGTTCCCAATTACTACTATAGTATGCAACTGCTCAAAAGAGGCTTAATTGAATGTTTAGTCTTATTGAATTAATTGAGCAGAAGAGATAATACATTGTGTAGGCACTCTGAAAATCATATAATGTGATGTGTTACCATTGTCCTGGAGTTTCCCTTGATAAACTTGGCATATTCAGACAAATAACTGTCTGTAATACTCTAAAAAGGATCTCGTTTTTAACCATTCATATTAGCAACTTTCAAGAATCAGAGATTCCACTAATTTATCAAGTATTTCAATGTACTGTTAAAAATTAATCCCAGGTACTAACATTGACTCAGACTGCTTACTAAAATTGCATTCAAACCCCTCATTTGAAACAAAAAGGAAACACATCTAGTATGTAAAGCTAAGTAAGATATATTGTAAGTAACACTGAAATCTTAGCAGTCTAAGACCAGATTTTACTGTTACTGAAAAAACATAATATTGTAGGATATCTCACTAATAATATAGTTACAATTGTTACACTTACTCTCCCATATATTTACTCCTTTTTCTACTTTTACGCTCACACTTTTAGTGTTTCTGAGTAGATCTGAAGGATGTAGTTTCAGCCTGGAAATGGGGAGAAAGGCTAATAGAAAGCTCACAGTTTCCCAAGCCTCTTGAAAGGCAGATCATAATGCTGACATTTTCTTCCTCTTCTTTTAAAAATAGGAAGTTTTTACACATTAGAGCTATTTTAAAACACTTTATCTCGTACTTATTTTTTCTCTTTCTTCACTGATTTGCACCTCCATGTTACATTTATTAGATATTGTCTGTCTAAAGTATGTCAGATACTTGTTCTTCATTCTCTTTCTTATCCCTAAAACCAATTTTGTAGCATCTCTTATCCATCCCTTATCTCTGTTTCTTCATCTGGTGAATTGTTTACATCTCTCTGGTTTCTAGTGTCATCTGTGCATCTCACCTATCTTGAAGTTTTACTCACCAACACTATGTTCTGCATCCACACTTTCAAGGCATTGAAATCATACCATGCCTGTATTCTGCACTACATTATACTAGAGTTACAAGTATTTAATTCTGTGCTGAATATTTCATTCTACACAGAGAGTTTTCTTTTAAAAATATAAACACATGGTTGTACCTCAAAATTACATAATAAAAATTAAAACTGATCAGACAACAGTCACATGGTCATTATAAAATGGATTTTATGTCTAAAGAAGTTGAAACAAATCCGCACACAGGTCAATGCAACCTTAGACAAAGCCTGGCAAGCCTCATTCCTGATTCTATGACCTGGTAAAAGCGATCTTAACACTACATTTACAGGGCTACAGGGCTACATTTATAGCTACCAAGGGTTGTTGCTCTCATAAGATATTCCTGCTATATTATTGGAGGTTTCCTTGCCTTCTGCCTGTCAAGTTATTTCTGTCTTTGTCTCTTAAATACTTTAGCTACAGTCCTAGCTTACACCATTTGTTTTCTGAATACTAATAGTGGCTCTTTTCCTTCCCACTGTATCTGAGGTGCATGAATGACCACATGAAGAATTAATTTCTATCTAAATAACTTCATTATTGCAAAAAGTTTTTAAGTAAGTTTATTTTCAGATTGCAGTTCATCATGGAGAAAAATCTGCCTCAGAGATCTGAATGAGGAGGTCTCATGGTAAAGTACTCATGATTCTCCTCTGGCATTTAAGTGTTCAAATGAAAATTGCAATTCTTGCTTTAACTTCCTTTCAGACAATTATCAGTGTGCCTAAACCATAGTCACACTCAGCTCAACACTGATTGACGAGAAGTACACTGCTGAGTGTGGAGTACTTCTGCAATAAAGTGAAGATATGCATAGAGAATGTAAATTGCACTGGATTTATCCAAATTCTAGAGCAAAGTGGCCAAACCCAGACTGTGAACTGCTGCCCCTCCCCTTGTCACTCATTCCTGTTCTGAAGGTTCTCCTCTCTGCTCTGAATTGGTTATAAAGACACCTAAGGAGCAGAAAATTCCTCTAACAAATTAGAAAAATAAAGGAAAGAAGTGAAAAAAACAATACTAAATTCTCATGTGGTTACCCCTTCCAAGCATGCTGGGAGATCTGTAACAAAACTGAGATGAGATACAATTGAGATTTGATCCTTTCACCAAAAAGATTTAAATACTGCTTCTTCTTATGTAGCACTGCCACAAGAGTATGATTACTCAGCTTGGGTAGGTCCTGGATTCTTAGGATGAGGTCCTTTTGGTTGAACTGAAAACCTTGTGAGAAATTTTGAGTAGTGATAAATCAATCTGCACCTGATGACACAAAAAGAATTTCAGTTCCTGTTTTATTACCTTTTTCTCCTTCCCATCTAAATATTTTCTTTTACAAAAGGAAAGAAAGACATTATTAATTTATAAATCTGTTAGTTAAATGAGGATCCTTCAAGGCTGAAAATCTGTTTAGTAAGAACAGTGACCTAGTTTACCACAGAGACTGTGTCCTGTAACACTGGAAACTTGTGGGGTTCATGGGAGAAATGAATTTGCTGACAGACTGTGGGCTCCTGTGGGAAAGGAATACATTAGCTTCAACTATTTTTATTAAAAATAGGCTCTGTAGAGCAAAGAATGAACTCATTGAACTTTTATTTAGTATGGCTATCACTAAAAATTGGTTCTTCTTGGTTATATGTCTGAGTTTTTTTAATGAAGGCAAACTTTAGCCTGCAGGCATATAATGGTACTGCTCATAATTCATTAAGTCAGCACATATGGTCATATCCAGATTCAAAAAGAGTTCCTGACAGGAGTGGCACATCTAAAGGGACTGTGTTCATCAGCAATATGGAGTTGGAAGAGAAGGTAAGAGTGAGTATTGCCATTATCAGACTGCCTGCTAAGTAGTTCTGAACTATAGCATTAGAACTTCTGATAAAGAAAGAAAATTACTAAGAAAATTCAATCTAGGCAGAAAATAATGAAAGAAAATAAATGAGTTTCTGATGTTCACGAGACACAAAACAAAGATATGAAAATTAACTTTCCTGCCTACAAAGTAGAGTTTCCACATATGTTAATTCATATCCTATATTTTATTGAGAAACTCCCAACCAGGTCACATTTTATGGTTTTAGTTTATACAACTCACATTCCTGTAGAATATAGCACCATTATCAGACTCTTACAAAGGGTACATGATTACTCAAACTAACAATGACAAAAATAATTATCATTAGATTGCTCAGTATCCCTTTCTAAAACTCCTAACAAGTTTTTAAACAGTATCAAGAGACTGATTCTTGCAGCCAAATTGAGGGCAGAGCCAGAAATAATTGATGTTACATTGACAATGACAAATAAAAATTTTAAATTACAAGGGAAGATTTAAATTAATTTGAGGAGAAATTGAATGCCCTGGCAAGGGAGACCATACATTGTTGCTAGTCAAAACCAAACTGTCCTAAGAGTCTGCTAAAGGCTAACAAAATGAAATTTGTTCTAATTTAAAGGCACCCTAATGAAATGAGCTAACACAGAGAGTTGTGTAACTTTTTACTTTTGTAGAGAATTGTGGGAAAAATTCCCTGCATTATTTCTGCTTTTGCCATTACCTGTACAACATAAAGTGATTAACTGCTCCTAGGTCTCATCCATTTAATTCGTCTGAATTCCCAAAGGATTAGTCTGAAGCCAGGAACCATTTTGCTTTTTCCCTTCCTTGACACCATTAATTGGGAATCTAATCCTATTGACATTCTCAAGTGTTTTAGAAAAAAATGCTTCTGAGTGCTTAAACATAAGTAACTATAGCCCTGAGGGTAACAGAAGGTTAGATTCTAAATAATTTTGTTATTCTTATTATTTTGCCTTACTTATCATAGTGAAAAGTGTCTTTTTCTAATCTATAATTCCAGAAACATTGATGAATAGCTGGATGAGTAAATATGCATCCAATAGACCCTGTTAACTTATATCTACACTTATGCTGCCCTGTGTTTTCATTTGAGGTGTCCTGTCATAGTGTCCTGCACCCACAACCCCACACCATTCCTCCCCCATTTCCCCATTTCATGTGATTGTTTTCTGGTTAGCGTCAGCGTTAGACAAAACAAACAGGCAAACAAACAAACACAACAAATAGAAACGAACCAACAAAAAACCAACCAAACAAAAACCAAACCAAAACAACAAGGACATCAAAACCCACAACCCGTTTTTTCTTGTTTTTATTCTGTAGTCTTAGCACGCAGAAGAATTTTCAGTGCTTTAAAAATACGCAAGGCTCCAACAATATCTGCCCTCCAGACATATTAAAAGAGCCCTCAGTTCTTTTAATACCTTAAGAGAAAGTGCATAGGAAAAAAGCTGCTCACATTTTCTCAGAGGGTACTTTTACTGGTAAACTTGATAAAATAAGGGAACTTGGAAAAACTTTAAAGGGCAACATACAACCAAAATAAAGCATTTCGCAAAGCATTGACTTAGCATGTGCTGACCCACACAGTTTAGCAAAATCCAGCTGATTTAGTCCGAGGTTACCCAAACTATTAAGAAAGGAGATTAGGAGAAAAAGAAGAAGTAAAGAAAGAGAAAGAAAAAGAGAAATATAGCTATCATTCCTAGATCCAGCGTAGGTCCAGCTACGTGAGTCTAAAAGATGGAGGGTTCAAACATGTGGAGACCACATGTCTTTGGCTCTGGCCCCCTCTCATTCCAGAGGACATATTTCAAGAGATGATGGACAGAGACGCTCTGGAATTTCTCACATTCAGAATACAGTGGCTTCCTAAACGTCCTATCACTCCAAAGAGGAAGAATGGACATGACTCCAGGACCTTTATTGTACTCGTTTCATCAGTCCTTCTTTGCTGCTGGAAGACCCAATGCACTGCCAGCTGAATGAAATAACTCTAACACCAGAGCCCCAGCTGAATAGCTGCTGATATAAGAAACATATGGCCTTTGGGAAATCCAAAGAAGCTGGAACAAATCTTGTGTGCACACATTGAAAATAGGCATTAAATCATATATCAAATAATACACAGGCCAGGAAATTAAGAAACAGTTATCTAAGTTCTAAATAAATACAAATCTGTCAACTCTTTGTTATAAAACTGGACACATAAAATCATTCCCAAGTAGTGAAACTTTTTAGTGTAGTATGTCATATATATTGTTAAATCCATAGAGAATAGAGAAGTTTATAGAAACCATAGAAGAGAAACAGCTTAGCATTTTTTCACTAGAGCCTCTGACAGTTTTCTCTCTGGCTAGTGTGGTCTTAACCATATACAAATAGACAAAGTTTAAAAGTTCAATTTTCTTCAATAAATAAAATATTTTAAATTATTTTAAATACAATAAATGTTCATGAAGAAACATATTTCATTTTTTACTCTCGCTATTTTTAATTTTATATTATGTATTTTAATTATGTTCATCATAAAACATTCAACATATTATATCCAGAAAGGTCTTTTCTTAAACAGAATATATGAATAATTGGTATCAAATGTGAGTGGAAGGATATTTAAGACAAGTATAAGTGAATGATTTAGCAGGGAAACAATAGATTTGCCATCCTACATGCTTTGGCAAATAAGGACTTTACATGGGGATTGAAATTAGGATTGTACTGCCCACACAATACATCAAGAATTTTAAGACTGGAATTTCATTTATAAACATATGCTTGTGACAATGTGGTCAGATTCAGGTCTTTTACCTCTACCCAGTGACATATGTTATTGTATATGAGATCAGGTTAAGACTCATTAAATCCAGATTTAGGAAAAGGATAAATGATTTTTGTCTGGATTAACCTCTTGCTTTAGTCTTGTTCATTAATTTTAAAACATTAATGATTAAAGGCTTCCAGCGTGATGAGCATGGTACCGCAGGCATGCATGGTAGGAGATCACACCTGTTCCAACAAGCTTCTGTTACCCAAAGGAGTAACTAATTAGTTACAAACCATCTTCAATTCATTATTATTTCAACATTGCTGATCAAATTAGAGGGCAGAAATGCACTGAATTCACAGGGAAAGTGCATGTACATCGCTCATATCACTCCTGGTCAGGCTGGTCAGGGGAAAAACTCCTTGGAAATTCAGTCATCCCCACAAAGGCAGCATCCAACAACTTCAGTTTGACTTGCATAGGAAAAGAATTTCCATGGCTACTTCTGTCATCTGTGATAACATCTTCTGGGTGATTCCTCTTTGGGGGCAGCTGTCCCTGCATACCCTGAAGAGGTTCAGCTGCCCCTGCTTAGGCTGTGGCTGGTTTTGTTGATTTGGGCACTCAAACCCCACTTTTGCTCTCCCCTATATTAGATCAGTCCTGGGTAGTTCTGTTTAATTCTTCTTTCTTCACACTGACTAGCTACAAGATTTGTTTCTACCTACCTGGCAAAACTTTAAGTGGTAATAAGATGGGAGAAAATTTACTGCTGCATTGGTTAAAGCAATTGCCCAAGGACATGAAGCAGTAAAATGGCTGGCCAAAGAGAAGATCCCAGAAGGTCTCCTGAGTTTAAGTCTAGTGTTCACAGTGTCACAAGTGGTAGTAAAACCAGAAGACTGCAAAAGACTTTCAATATGTCCGTTAGTAGAAAGTGTGAAATGCAAGGCAGAATAGATCAGTAAATATTTGAAGAAGATATCATATAGCTATTTTGTATCAAATGTATATATATATATACAAAAATATCCCCCTTCCTTTCTCAAGCATTTTTAATTTAAAAAAAAAGAAAAGAAAAAATGCTCCTCACATATCATCTGCCAAAAGTTTCACTGTGCATTTAAAAGTTCAAGAAAACTATTTATGAGAAATGTAGAGATCTCTAAAGGCTTTATAAAATAGTTGAAAACAAAAGGAATTCTCATAAGTAATCCCTGTTGTCCTCTTGTTGTTTTTTCTATGACATTACATTTTATTCAATCAAAATAGTCATTATATATTGATATAGCCACTTTTCAGTTGTGAATTGTGAACCGTTTACTTGATGGTAAATCTATGAAATGCCTGTGCTTAGTGCAATTAAATTCAAATGCAAATTCTATTTTGAAAATAAATTGGAAAGGCATTTAGAATTTGATTGTGAAAACTGCATGTACTAATCACTATATATCTTGGATACACACGCATTAATTTCAAACTCCAGGTGAGATAAAGTCAGTTCACAAAATGCTGGAAGGAGCAAACATGAAATCTTAATTTTTCAACCTGCTGACAAACTGTTGTTTCAGCAAACAAAGAGATACTATTCTGAACATTTTCTCATTGCTGGGTCAAATGAAACACAGCTGTAAAAATTGACAGAACAGAATTAAGCTGTCATGTAAATCCTGTTTGCTTCAACATAACATCTACAGAGATGAAAAAAACCTAAAAATCCTGATATGACTACAAGAATAAATGTATTTTTCTGCAAATAGTGTTCATTTCATAGAGGTGGTTTTTTTTCAGAGAAAGGTTCACGTAAAAATGTATATTAACATAATTTAACTGAACTTGCAATTGTTAATCAACCATCCCAAAATCTGAGGATATTTTAGAGTATATTTCTGCAAATACTCACATATCAATAAAACAAATACTGTTTCTCTATCATATCTGTATCAAGACCCAGAATTAGAGAAATAGGATCTGTCTACAGTGAAGAAGTGCAATAGATACATTCAAGAAAACAGAGCAGAGCAGAGAGCCTCCTACATGCTATTTCATCCAGCATAAAATTATGGGTGCAGAAGTATGTCAAAATTGCACAACTTTCCAGAGCTCGTGTTCTTGCATTAGAAACATGAGACAATAATTTTCCTGTGACATATAGCGTTAAATCCACACCTCTTGTGAGGGAAGCTGAGGTTTGAAAATCTCACAGACCTCAATTGCACACCTGTAATTGTATTTAGAAGCTGAATTCATCCCTCTGTCCAAGAAGATTCAAGGTTTTATATTTCTTTGGGTTAATTATAATCGTTAAGTAAAAGGCTATTCAGAGTGAAATAGAAAAGTCAGTGAGGTGTTCTATTTTCTTCAGACTGTGTCTCCGTGGAAAAAGCATACAAATTTAATATGGCAGAAACAAATTCTGTAGGTAAGATCCTGGTTCTGAAATAATTAATCTGTATATTTCAAATGAGATAAGACGGCACCTTTAAGACCCTGCCTCATTTTTTTCTGCTTTTTATCTGGTCACCATTTATGAAACATATAAGCATTCCTGAAGTAGAGTCAAGAACCCAGGACTCACCACACTACAGTTGATTATGTGCCCTCATTTTTTTTCCCCCCTATATATAGCCTAGATCTTGATTATTTTCTCTATAGTAGTAAAGCATCCATAGGAAAAATACATGATCCATCCTAATCTCCTCCTCCATCTCCAGCTAGATTATCTTGAAGTGTGATATACATAATGTTCTCATAATTTTAAAATTATGCAGGAAATGCTCTTCTGCTGGGTATTAGTCTAGGTTCTAGGTCGAGACGGGCAGTCAGCGGATGCTGAATGCAATCCCTTTCTCATACAGATCATTCTGGGCAGGTATGCAGTGACCTACTGGTGGTATTTTTTTTTCAGGTCAAAGCTTGACACGATTGAAGTCTTATCAGTCTTTTAAATTTGATGATTGCAAAGAGTGTTTTATATTAGGCTACATCAGTGGAGGAAGTCCACCAATGTCCTACTTTCAAATACTTAAGAACATTTCAGACCTAGGGAATACACCACTTCAACATGCATTTTTTTCAGGAGCTTATATTCAAGGATTGAATTGCAATGAGTACAATGTTCCTCAAAGGATGTTGAGAAATCTCCTCATGTACTTGAGTACACCTAGGAATTGCTCAGACACAACACATGGGTACTATTAAAAGTACAGGATAATAGATGTGGAAGATTAGATAGGTCCAAGGAAAAGGCAGATCTTTAAAAATGTCAACCACAGTCAGAATATTCTTGTTCATAATACTCGTTTAATCATAAAGTACAAGATTTTAAAGACAAAGATATGAAAAAATTCTGCAGCAGCAATTTGTACCAGCACTTCAGCCAGAAAGATAACTTGGCAAAAACATCTGAGGAAAAGAAATAGACACAGATCTCAATCACACTGTTAATCACACTTTAATTATTATTGCTCAGATTGACATAAGAATAATCATTAGATATTACACTGCAGTCTTCTGTCTCAAAAATCTAATAAGGAATATGTTTGATCGATATTCAGAACCATTATCCAGATTGACAAGACTATTTTCCCTTGTATTTAATTTGATAAGCAAAGGGTTTTCTTCATCCTCATCAAAATAGATACAAAAAAAAAGCTTTAGGACCTTAATTAACTTAAACTTGTCAGAAAATATGAAGGAAGAAAAACCACAGCAGCAATTATTCTAAGCAAAACAGTTAAAGAGGCAAGATAAAAAATAAGAATTTGTTTTCTTCAATAAGTATATTTGATTCTCATTAAAGACCTCCCAGAATAAACTCTTTCAATAATCAGCTGCTCTTAGTGTTAAAAATGCAGCATTAATTTTAGTGCCTATTTCTTTTCAGTTTTCAATTACTGGATCTCAGTATAATTTTTCCCTATTATGTTGAACACCCATCAGATATCAAACACTTCTTCTATATAGATTCTGAGTTACTTGAAACCAGACATCAGGGATGGGAGTCAAGATACTGCGGTGTCGAAATATAAATGTATAAGCTCCTACTCTAGTCAATGGATATCAAAGCAGGGGGTTGCGGGATGTAAAAGAACAATTCAACTGACTGGGCATGAGAAGTAGGAGTCAATATACTTAAATGTTTGCTCCACTGACAAAGCTCAATGCTCAATGGAGCTTAGAGAATAATTCAGATCTGTAAAGAAAACATTAAGAGCACTATACTGTTGTCTAGGCAAAATCAGTGCTATTTGGAACAACTTACAAACTGAGACAACCTGAGACAGCCAGGTGTGGCAGAGCACCAAGAGGAGAGTTGTGTCTTCGGCAGATTCAGGCCAAGAAGAATAACTTCAAGAATCTTAAAATGTCATTCAGTGCTTGTTACTAGGTTACTGACTCATTAATAATGTTGTTGCACTCTGACACTCACTGCTGGTTAAAAAGTGAGAAAAACTTAGTTTATTGGAATCTTTGCATGGCATAATACTGCATGGAGAATAAGATTTCTGATCGTCCTATGTGACTAACCCATCACAATTCGTCAATGTTGATATATTTAAAATGCATACAAAACATCTAAACTTCTGCATACAAAAGACTGTCTTATGCAACTATTTCTGCATGAAGAGTTTCTATTGTCTACAGGTGTCTTCCCTAGGAACAATTCAGTCACGTCTGTAGCAGGAATGACCTAAGTGAGTCCTTCAGAGACTCCGCACAGAATGTTAATCAACATACTTAGGCATATAAACTGAACTAGACACAGCAGGAGCTGCCAAATTGTCCAAAGCTTCCATCTGGAGGGCTTCTGTACTATTAGTCAAACATGTCATTGTGAAGGTTCAATCAGTCGGTCACCTGGTTTTAGGTTGGTCCCTTGTCTCAAGACTGTCCACTAATTAACGTATGCACATGACTGACTGGAACGTTCCTGGACAACCCAAAGAATTAATTATTTATGCATACTGATGTGCAAACACTCAGAGATCTGAAACCCTGCTGCCCACAACTATGACTAAGAACACATACTTACAACTCACTTATACCTTAAGTCTCATAGCTCTTGGCACAGTGTTCAACAACAAAAACTATAAAAGCATAAATTATTAATATGTGGTTTATAAAAGAATTGATTTATAAAAGAAAGATTGTCCCTTTGGTATCAATGACAATAACTGATAAGGCAGAACACACAGTGTGCGCAAAATAAACTATCTAAATGCTTACTGAAATGGTAGAATATAATTAATAATACTTACAAATAAAAATAATATTATTTTTATTAAAAATAATTAACAATACTTACAATTAAGCAATTTATATGTTATTATTTATTCTCCTTCTTTAATTATGTCTAATAGTGTGTTTTCTCTTTGAACAGACTTGGAAATCACAAATATAATTTATTGAATTACTCAAAATAGATTTCCATAATGTTAACAATAGAAAAAATACTTCCTTAATTCACCTGACTCATATAGTCAATACTAGTTTGCGAAACATAAATGCTCAAAGAAAAACAAGGACTATCAATATTTTTAAATTTATTGGTTGTTCAATTAAGGTCTACTTTTTCAAGTGCTTTTCGAAACACTAATTATATGACATTTTCTAACTATAGGCTGCATATGTATATTACATGAGAACTGAAGAGCAGATTAATTTCTCTGAAGTCATAGTAAGAACTTTGTTCCTGCCTCCACTGAACTCAATGGGAGTTTTGCCATCAGCTTCAATGAAAGCAGGTTGAGGTTTTAGATAGTTGACACAGAACATATTTTAAAGCCACCTGTGCAAATGCAACCACTGAGCTACCTTCTGTTGCTACTCTTCTGTGGAATTTTCACTCTCCAATGGTGTATTGCTTTCACCTATGAGCATTGATTAAACTCATCATCTGCAACTTTTTTTACCAAAAATCAAACTTTTTACACTTAATCTCTGTCAGACTTGAGAACTCTGAGTAAATGATCTTATTTCGGGTTTTTCAGGTTTTTGTCTCAGTGTCTATGAATGCAATCACATTCATATTAAAAGTTCAGATAAGAAGAAAACTTGTGATAATATAAATATATGGCTGTTAAAAATTTAGGGATTGATTTTTTTTTGGAAAAGAGGAAACATTTATTTTCAGTTTTCCGTATTTATCCTACAGTTGTACTAAGAAGACTCCAAATATTGAGGTAAGCTCACCTATTTGTAAGAGATGGAAGCCATCTACATACCTGTAACTTTCTGTTATATGAGCAAATGAGAAAAGGATCGTATGGTTCAATTATTTAAATGTAGGTGACTATCGTTTATTATTACAAATATTACTCTAAAATAATAAGAGGAATGTGTTCTCACTTGTCATTTCATTGTAATGAAAGTTTAAGTAGTATGCCTTTAACTCTTCAGCCAGGATACTTTTCCTAGCATTTAACCATCTATTTTTATTTGGGCTACCTGGTTGCCCTCTTTTGCAACAAAAAAATTTTCTTTTAAAAAACACTGTCTTATTGTACTGTAAGGAGAACGGCAGAAGTATTTGGAAATTACACAGCTCCAGATTTTAATATTAAAGAGTTTTCATGTAGTTTTGATGCAAGGGTTTAGAGATCAAAACCAGAGTAGGGGATAGGGTATTTTGTTTTTGCTATTTTTGACACTGATTTGGGTCTGTACACATAACATTAGTATGATATCAGTGGTAATCATTAAAGATTTTTAATACCATACGGTGCACAAATCTCAGACTTTGGCTAACCTTAAAAAGACAAAATATGTGCAATTTTAAGATGGACTATTTTGAATATTTAGTATATATCACACTCTAATAAGGAGGCTATTACAGCATTTCATTCCTGACACAAAACTCGTTTCTACCCCACTCATGACTATTTACCGTCTCTGTGATAAAAGCATTCATTGTATATACTGAGAAATAGTACTGAGACTACTTGAGTTTTGGTTTTTTTTTAAAAAAAACCACATTCAGCAGCTGCAAACAAAGGAGCAACAGACAATGAGTCAGTTCTCTGAAGTCAACAGTACTCAAACTGTTGATTATAAATAGGTGATAAATATATGTGGATATATGGGATTATAATTTCATCAGCTTTGTTATTCTGTCTCATAGTTTGTAAGAGCTAAAATATTTTGCAACTCTTGGACTAAACTACATAATCCATACACAGTCAATACTCAGTGCAATGTTATGGGAAATTTACTAAGGCAGTCAAAATAGACAGCAAAAAATTGATCAAGGATGTTAATAAATTATAATAAATGATCTGCAAATTTTATTTGCATCATGGAACACCGAATACATAACAATGTTCCCATACATAAATACTCCTATGATTTATTTGTGATTTATAAGAGAGAAGTTCCATCAGACTTACTGTAGCTCTCTGCAATTTGATACAGAATCAGGATTGACAGTTCATGACATCCAACAGCTAAACTTGTCTCTGTGCACTGTGAGGAAAAAAACCCCAAAACCAAACAAAGAACAGGGGAATATAAAAAAAAATTGGTTGTGACATCAGCTGTGTCTTCTTTATGTATAAATTGTGTTCTTACCTACAGATCTGAGTAAAGCTGTAAACTTTTAAAGCCCTTAAGTGACAGCCAGACACAAAATGGAATGTGAGTGCTGCATACCAAATATTTAATCTCTAAATTTCTGTTGGTAGCAATTCTGAGTTACACTCCTTTCAACTACCTCTAGTGAACTAGGAGTTAAAAAAATTGTGAGTCTGCTAACTGAAAGGCCACTTACCTCAGTCAATAAAACTTTCTTAGCAGCAGGCTACTGGCTTCACAATGATTTAACTTCAGCCTTGGGACTTACCGATTATTGTCATGTGCAAAGAAAGAAAGGAAGAAAAAAAGAAAGAAAGAAAAAAAAGAAAGGTTTTAAGAACTGATGAAAATAACTCCAAACAGATCCATGACAGAGCAGGTGGAAGAAATCTCCATCATCAATGTCAGGTACCTTGAGGTAAAGAATAAGGGATGCTGGTGGTTCATCCCTGAACCCCTTCTCATTCATTCTTCTAATTTTTTATTGAAGAAGAACACTATTTATTGAAATAGGCTAACCCCATCAACCTTAGCATTCAAAGGGACAGGAAAAGTGTGAACATAAAGGACAGACAGTTTTTTTATTACAAGAATTTTAAATTTCAAGACATGAAAGTTTTAAGAAACTTAGGATTACAAGTGTTAGTATCACTCTAACTGAACTGATAATGATATTTATTGCATTTTTGTTAGGCTGTTCAGTCTTAAGATAATAAGATGTTCTTAAGTCTACATGTAAACTATATTTCCTTTTTGCTTACAACACCATTTTGCATGTAAAAACATTACAGAACTATTAACAGAGAAATCTTAAGAGTGGGGTGATGTCTTAAATCCCACTTCTGACAGGTGCAATGGTATGTTATTCAGTAAAATTAGGAACTTTGTTACATTATGATTCCGTAAGTATCTCTAAAAAACAGATTTAACCAGTTTTAAATTGTATTAAATTATTTTTATTTAAATTATATTTATTTGATAAATTTTATTTATTTACTTTTATGTAATTATATTATATTATTCTATTTATTTAATTTATATTTTATATTATATTTATTATTTTAATCTTATTTCTTACAGATTGTACTGTTTATGTGTTTTCTCAATACATTTCAGATACATCTGAAATGGAGCAAGAACTCCACACTGATCAATGACTGCTACAATAGGCCTTGGCAAAACTTTTTCAAAAGAAAACTGCTTTCCAGCCAAAGCCCAGGCCCAGCTCAAATGATACATCACAAGCCAAGAAACATGTTAACAAGGAAGCATCAGCAAGCTCAACACATTCTAGTAAGAAAGATAGGAAGAAGTATGTGAATGTGAGCCTTGCCCTTTCCTGTACCCTCAGGGCCAGAGAATAGTCCCTGACCTTTTTCAGTTGCTAATAGAGATTTAGCCAGTGCCTTGCCAGCCATGCCCCCCCAAATTTTCTTATTTGTTAAAAAACTTGACAGCAGAAGGCTAGAGACTCTGAAAGTGTTATGACTGAAGGAAAAGATTCAGCTTAAATTCTACACTTTATTTGTTACTATGCTCTAATATTAGAGCATGTATACACATCCTGCAATCAAAGGAAAAGCTTCAATCAGATTGCATTTTCGTAGATTACAGAGTCAATAAACTGCAAAAAATAAACCCATGGAAAATCAGTCTTTCTTAGTTCTAGTACTAATTGTTTCACAGAAACAAAGAAGGATGACCTTTCAAGCACTGTCAATGATGATGCCATATTTGTTTTCTCCTTTTTATAAAATACCTCAATGGCTAACTCATTTCCCCAGAACAGGAGAGACCTAGGGTCAGTACCAGTTTCTGTCTCAGGGAATACAAACTCCCATCTCTTATCTCCTTGGAAAATGCAATAATCAACAAGATAGCTTATTTGCAACAGCGGTGAGTGTTGTTCTGTATAGAAAAGATTATGTGGTCTAGAGGAAAAGGACAAGGAAAATAAGAAAATGGGAACCCGACTTTATTAAACATCCCTTTGAAATGGAGGAAGCTGCCAGTATCAAGCAATACATGAAAGAGAGTTGATCCGTTTTATTCTTGACTATTGCTTGTAAAACACAAAAAAGATCACCAGAGCAAAGGCTGATAAAACTTAAGTTCATTTTGCACAGAGGTACAGCTTCAGTAGTTGGGTTTGCAGATTCATAAGCCCACACAAAGAAACTGAACATGTGCTCGGTTGTTCTTGGGGCACAAGCCATAACATAACATTTAGGTTTAATTCTGTCAAGGCACAGTGAGGTCAGGCTGCCCACAAAGGGCTTAGAGCAATCTCAGAGCCAGCCACGCCCTCAGCAATATGTAGTTCCACAGGGCCTGAGCACAGTGGGCAGGAATGAGATCCAGCCAGGAGCAAAGAAGATGCTCCTGACCAGGCTGGAGATCAGCCTGCAATGTATGTCCAAGGTCTGTCCCAGAAAGACATTAGAGGCAGGGCAGAGCAAGCTATGATGCAAGTCCCAGGGTCCCTGCAGGAAAAGAGCTACCTACAGAGTCCTTTTCAGGGACCTGGAGCTGGAGCCAGGCATACCTACATCACTGAGGCAAGGATGGATGGCCCCAGGCTAATAGGGACCCCATGGCACATGGAAAGGAGTGAGGGGTCCCAGGAGTGACTGGGCAGGAACAGTAAACGCCTTCAGGGAACTAAAATCTTGGACAGATTACCATTAGGTAGAGGACCTTATAGATGGGACCTACTGCGTCCTGCGTGAACAGTCTAATTTCTGAGCTAAGGAGGAAAAAGGAAAATAACACTTTGCTGAGCAGAGAAGTATTAGGATAGTATCCTTGGATTTAGCCATCAGAAATCCACCTCACTTCAGCGAAGGCTTCTATGTTCTTATGCAAGTAAAGATAATTCCCTGAGGCAATTCTGAACATTTCCTCCCTGTCCTGCAGCATCTATGGCTGTAAAACCTGAACCATTTTTAAATCCTCTAGAATTATGTAGGGAGGAAACATTGTGAGAACTTGGACTGATTTTGCACCTTCCCTACACACTTATTTCTTTGGGGAACTACTGCTGGGGATAATATCAGCCTAGCTATCTATTGAGGAAATCCCACAAGAGAAAGTCCTTGTCATACATACATAGCATGTATGACATTTACCAAGAAAAGGTAGACAGAAATATATTGGTATAACAAAAGACTTCATCTTTAAATAAAATATAATTGGGTATTCTTTTACATAACATAACATGCCATTGTTTAGCCCAATTTTTCACTATTTTAGAGGACGTAAGATTCCCTGTTGAGAAAAATAAATGTCAAATCATGATATTTTATTTCTATTATAAAGCTACTACTACATACAGGACACTGTACTACCATTGGGCATTTGCATTCTTAATGTACAAAAGACTACTGCCAAAATAAATTTCTTGTTAATTACACATTTTGGGATGGGGTAATTCAAACAACAAGGTGTCATCACTAGAGACAGGGATGAAAATCTACCAAAAGTATCCTGTTGACACTTCTGACATTTTGGAAGTGAGATTTCTGCTTTCCACTTTATGAAATTAAACAGTCTTCTACCAAAAACAACAGCCAGTTTCTGAAATGTACATTTCTTGTGTCAACACACATGAAAATGGAGCTCTATGACCCTGCAGCATTCTCATCTAGTGATACCCCTGAGTAAATCAAAGCATTAAAGGTGTCTTTCATCTGTGCTCCTCAAGACACTCCAAAGTGTCATTCTGCAGTCAGAAAAACAGGAAGTTCTGTTCTATTGCAAACATAGGAAAAGAGAAGGATATTAATACTGTCTTCACTTCATGAGTGACTTTATTTTTCTTTTTCCTCTATTCCCCTTCTTACACTGTCATTTTTTTTCCTTAGCCTTTGTGTATACCTTGTGAGGACAGTGTCAGTACTATGGTGACTAGAACATTCAACATGTAGAGAAATACTTGACAAGGCACAAGGGTAAGATAAGCTTTTTTAAAATTTGAATTAAAAATAAATTAGAAACCACTATCTATTATTAATAAGCTGTGTAAGAAATGTTTTACAGTGATTTTTGTCTTTCATCCTCTCAATTAATAACAATCCTGTGGCTTGCATGGGGTGTCTAATATTCATAAGGCTGAAAACAGATTAATTTTGGGGCTTGCTTAGCACTCTCAGGCTCATATGTAAACAAGATCAGTTCACTAAGACAGGACACACAGATAAAATCTAAATAGAGTTGGGGAACCTCAGGCAGTTTTATAAACTGCTTAATCAAACTACTTAAATTCATATGTGAGTGAGACTCTCCAAAACTTGAGACAAGAGTTTTGTCATGCTGTTTTTCATCTGGTACTATGTACTTAAAGGAGATGAGGGGAAACAAAAGTTGAATAGGAATATATTGATGGGTCATCTCTTCACCACTTCCTGAAAAAAGCATATCTTCATAAGCTGGCTATTCTTTGCACTTTCTTGGTAAACATGGACAATTCTTTGCCTTGTATTTTTTAATATACTCCTAGAAATCTTTATGTATTTCCTAAATCAGAAATATGAAAGCAGATTCATCTGTGTAGTGGATCTTTCATGACATGGCTTTAAGTACTGTGAAGCCACATGTGGGATTTTGGTGGATCTGCTGTTCAAGAAAACCTGAAATATTTGATAGCTGATTAACAGACAAATTTGTTAGCTTAGAGTGAAGACCAGACTAGACCTTCAGTTTATATCCTTTTCATACAGAACAGTGGTTCACTGAACATAAATATAGAGGTCACTTGCTTGCCAATTTTCCTTTTTATTCCGCTGCCGGTGGTTAAAGTTGGGAAACTGTCAAGTAATTTTGCCTCCCGTGGGTTGGAAATGAATCAGTATACTCAGGTGGTGAAGAGTACTGTAACTCAAAAATGATAGTCCTGCTGAAATAGCCATGCAGTTTGTTCTTTTCATCTTCTCCTTAGTGGTGTTTCTTAGTGCATTTCCAGTTCTGCTTCCTGAACAGTATTGAGGATGTTTCTGCGGTACACTGCGAATCAGAAACAGGCTCTCCATTAGTCGGAGTGACTAGATGAGCTTCCAGTTTTCTCTTAACTTATAAAGCTTTTTACATTTATAACAAAGTTATACTTTTCATTACTTATGTAGAAAGGATTCAAATTGTTCAGGTTTTATTACAAGCAATATTAAGCCCAGGACTGACTGCTTCTAACTATAGCTGCTTAGGTAAATTTACAAATCAACATAGAGTGATGTTTCCAGAAGTTCAGACAGTCTGTAAAAAAACATAACTGAGACTAGGCTAGATCTTACTGTTGACCAATGACATTATGCAGAAATACTGTCTCACTTGCCCAAAATGTCACAAATTAATTAATAATCAATGAGAAGAAGAGAGCAGCTTTCAAGGAGATTCTAGAAATTAATTTCTAATTGGAGAAGATTAATGAATTTATCAATGGAAGAAGTATAAAAAGATGAATGCTGTGAGATACCAATAAACTTACATCTTTAAAACTGGTGTGGTGGCAGCTTCTAGCAGGTTACTAGTTTCGTATCTCCACATTTTCTGTGAAAAGTCCTTTAATGGACTCTTCTTCTTCCTGCCTCAGTCATGACAGGAATATTTTATGTTATGTATTTAGGCAGACTGATCAAATCATTCTGTTTTGTGTTTTGTTCAGCAGATACAATGACTGCAGTTCTCTAACGAGTGACCGGCCTGCAACCTGAGACATTGCCTGGCTGCCTGTTACACAGAGTGGGTAAGGTTGTAAGAGACCACTGGAGGTCATCTAGTTCAACCTCTCTGCTCAAGCTCTGTCCCCTAGAGAATGTTACTCAGGATCACATTATGCTGGGCTGAGGTAGAGTTAGTTTTCCTCACAGTGGCTAACACAGGGCAATGTTTGCATTTGTGCTGAACTCATAATTTATGATACAGGAATGTTTTAGCTAATTCTCAGCAGTGCTTACACAGAGTCAGGACCTTTTCTGCTTTTTGTACTGCCACACTGGTGAGAAGATTGGGGATGCGTGGGAAGTTGGGAGGAGACACAGCTGGGACATGTGACCCCAACTGACCAAAGGGATATTCCATACCATATGGCATCATGCTCACTATATCAAGTGACAGGAAGAAGGAGGAAGAGGGTGATGTTTGGAGTGACGACGTTTGTCTTCCCCAGTGACCATTACGCATGATGGGGCACTGGGGATGCCTGAACAACTACTTGCCCATTGGAAGCAGTGAATTAATTCCTTGTTTTGCTTTGCTTTTGTGTGTGGTTTTTGCTTTCCCTATTAAACTGCCTTTATCCCAACTCATGAGTTTTCTCACTTTTACCCCTCTGATTCTCTCCCCGATCCCGCTGGTTGGGAAGTGAGCAAGTGGCTGTGTAGTACTTGGTTGCTGGCTGGGGTAGGTTTTGAATATCTCCAGGG
The DNA here is from genome assembly GCA_013396775.1 of Cephalopterus ornatus. Lineage (NCBI taxonomy): Eukaryota > Metazoa > Chordata > Aves > Passeriformes > Cotingidae > Cephalopterus > Cephalopterus ornatus. The sequence continues at coordinate 78,819 of VZRE01015723.1, read as the reverse complement.
AAGGAGACTCCATAAGCTCCATAAGTTCCAGTACCCTGTCACCCCTACAGAAAAGAAGTTCTTCCTCATATTCAAGTAGAACTTCTTGTTTTCCACTTTCTGTGCATTGCCTCTCGTCCTATTGCTTGGCACCACCAAGAAGATCCTGGCTCCATCCTCTTGACACCCATCCTTCAGGTACACATACACATTGATAAGGTTCCTTCTCGGTCTTCTCCAGGCTAAACAGGTCCAATTCCCTCAGCCTTTCCTCATAAAAGAGGTGCTCCAGTCTCTTAATCATCTTTGTTGCCCTCTGCTGGACCCACTCCAGGAGCTCCGGGTCTTTCTTGTCCTAAGGAACTCAGAACCGGACACAGCACTCCAGATGAGCCCTCATTAGGAATGAGCAGAGGGGCAGGATCACCTCCCTCAACCTGCTGGTAATGTTCTTCCTAATGCACCCCAGGATACCATTGGCCTTCCTGGCCAAAAGGACACACTGTTGGCTCATGGACAACTTGTTGCCCACCAGGACCCTCAGGTTCTTCTCTGCAGAACCGCTTTCCAGCAGGTCAGCCCCCAGCCTGTACTGGTGCATGAGGTTGTTCTCTCCAGGTGCAGGACTCTGCATTTGCCTTTATTGAATTTCAGACAATTCTTCTGTGCCCGTCTCTCCAAACTGCTGAGGTCCATCTGAAGGTCTGCACAGCACTGTTGGATATTGACCACTCCTCCCACCTTTCTGTCATCAGCACACTTGTTGAGGAGGCATCTACCTCTTCATTTGGCACCTGCCTAAAAATTTTATTCAGAGACACGTATGTTCATGTTGGTAGAGGACTTAATTGTTTAAAAGTGAATGAGATCAGAATCTGATGGTTAATGTTTAAAGATATAAAATGAGAAACATTCCTTTGTCCCTTTATGTAAGGCAATGACTATACAGTAGGGGTACTACAGCTTGCCACATTTGGCTTTGCTCAAAAATGTTTACTCAGACTTGGATTTTTCTGACACATCTCCTCATAGCAGCCATGTTGCAAAGATCCCTGAGATTTCTTCCCTTTTGCATTTGTGAATTTTCTTTTCGTGTAATCATTCTTTGGCTAGATCACTTACTAGTGGGAGAGGCATATCAGGAAGACTGACTCAAGTTCCCTCTCCACGTAAAGCAATTACTTCACACATGTGCCACAGAGCGTCCTCATGAGAAAATAACCTCTCTGGCATGATACCTTTTCTTCCTCCTGATAAAACTGTTCAAAAATAACTGTACATAAATGATGGTAAGTTGTTTGAAAGAATAAAGGAAATGAAGACAAAAATAAGATGACAAAAGAAGGAATAAAGAAAGGAAACAGGAATATGGCTCTTCAGTCTGTTGATTAGGGTACTGAATTGCTGCTATGACTGTCTCAATTCGTAGATAGAAAAGGATGTGAATTTTTTGATCTTCATTTCTTAACTCTTCCCTGAATACTTGGTATTGGTTTCTCAGGAAAAGTTATTGAGGTAGATCAATCTGGAATCTGACCCAACGCAGCATAATTCTTATTATTGTTATTTCCATCATTATTTTATACATTGAATATATTATTATTGTCAAGTCCTTTAAGTAACCTGTGAAATACTTGGAATTTTCTAATTTAAATTTTAAGACATCTGCGAATAGAATGAGAATATTCTTACCTCACTCCCAGTTAAATAAAAAAACCCCAAATATCCTATGTATATATGTTTTACATTACAACTACATAATTTCTTTTTTTTTTTAAGTCATCAATAATTACAAATGAGGGTCTTTATGTCAAGGTCTGAATAAAAGCCTTGCATATCCTGTATTGGAGGAATTGTTCAAGAACAGTTCATCCTTGTGAAAATAATTACCTTCATAAAGTTAATTAGCTTCATAAGTGCTGGCTGCATGAGGTAGCACTGCCCAAGGGTAACTTAGCATTCATGAATCAGTGTAATTCATACACGTCCATCTCAGTGCTTTCTACTTTTTTGATGTTTTATGGCCTTGACTAGCCCCTTTCTTAGTAGTGAATCATTTGTCCTGAAACCATAGTGAGAAATGTGAGTTTTATTGAGCATACCTAAGACTGCGATTTTCTGGGACCTTTCTAAAACAGTTCCAGAGAGGTCTGTCTGTAAATTTTTATGAAGTATTCAAGGTCTTCCATAGCTTGTCAGAAGTTCTTGCTGTTTAAAAGGACAACCAGAGAAGAAAGATAATATGTGTTCATATAAGCACTCAAGATATGGACAAATCTGTGATGAAATAATAATCTATCACCCTTTTCCATATGGAACCAATTCAGACAGAGTAAGCAAATAAAATTATTTTTTCCTAATCCATTCTTTGGCAAGAACTTGCTTTAGGTCATGTAGAATGCAGTGCTAGTTTCTTTTGAGATCAAGAGATGACATTCTAATTTAAAAAAAATAAAATAAATGTTTAAAATGCTTTAAAACTGTCAGACTCTACTTGAGTCTCTTCTGTACTAAAGGCTGAGCTTTCAACAGCTGAAGATCCTAAATTACTTGTAAAGAGCATTTATGACTAGGCACAGCCATTTGCAAATGGACATAGAGTAGAGTAGCCCTATGGAAAGTGCCCTAAAACAGGAAGGTTAGGATTTGCTTGAGACAACATTAGCTGTTGAGTTGGAACACCAGCATTACAAACCCGATCTTCTAGATCTGTCAGTGGAAAAGAACCTGGCACCTCTGGAAAATGTTACAGCATGCCTGATATCTGAAAACGGAAGTATTTTACTTCAAAGAGGAAATGCAAAAAAGGAAGAAGCTTTAGGATGAAACTGCATAATAAATAATATAAGTGATCAATCCAAATTTAAAAAATATTATTTAAAATAATAAAGTATTAAGATTTAAAATACAGAAAATAATGAAAACAGTAAAATATAAATTTAATAAATAAATATAGTAATTAAATAATAAATAGTTACTAACGAAAAACCATTTTGTTTTCTAAGGTGCTCTTTGCGACAGTGCACAGCAAAAGAAACTGTTTCATTTTAAAGTAACTTCAAAATTAATGATTTTTGAGGCTACATTCAATATTTGAAAAAATATTCCTCTAAATTCGAAGCTGTTTCATTAGTTACCAAACTACTTTGCTAAAAATGAAAAAAAGATGACGTCTGTATGAATATAGTAATTATACAAATTAATAGGTTACTAGAACACTGTGATCAAACACTTATTTGTGAAATTGGTATCACACTTCGTATCATATTACTGCTATACACTACCATTGTAACACTTAGAGGTATTTCCTGTGATTTCACTATCATATCTGCTTTATATGACTCTGAGCTTCAATAGAAATGCTTTTTATTAATACTTTCTGCATTTTTATAGTTTTTGTAGTACTTGACAGTGGGGCATAAATCCATGTTGATTCTGTAGCTTTATCTACACTAATTTATAACATGCGTGTGAAACACTGCAACCCAGACAGGATCCTCTAGCCACTTGAGTTTCAGAATCCAATGTATTTTCTTTGCAGAGAATTCCTTCTCAATTACATTTGGATTAAAACCTACTACTCCTTTATCCCAAGATTTTAATGAATTAATGAGCTGATCAGGATAGTAGTTCACAATATGGCTCTAAATGTTTATTGGCTACCTGTGAATAATTTCAGAATGGCTGATGTCCCTTAGCTTAGACAGATGGAAACTTCCTCTGTCCAGACAGTAAAACCATGTGTCAACCATTATTTAAAATTCCTTATTAGCTATTAAGAAAAAATCTGATAGTGACATTTCAAAAATGTCAACATTATGATCCAGACAAGATTGTATTTGTAAAAACTATGATTTATGCAAATTCAAACAAAAGAACAGTGCATGTGAACCATACTGTTACTTGATCAAAGCTAGACAGGAAGACAACAAGATCACTTTCCAAATGCACTAAATCTGAAATTAATCCCTTTAAAAATAACATAACATTCAACACTTTACAATTAGAATCTGAATACAGAATACAGACTGTTCTGATGGTCAAGAGTAAATTTTACTGGTCAATGAAAGTAAATATGAACAAGAAACAGAAAGAGGTGTATCAGAAAGAGGTGCTCTTTTCTACAATAATGTTGGGAAAACTTAGGAAATAAAGCTTCTAAATTTGAGAAGGGTTATGAGTGATGATGAATTAGAAAAATGTTCTATCAAGTCATTGGCACAGAGATATTGAGGGATGAGAACAAGATGCTCTTTATCTGTCCTGTTGAAACTATGCCTTTGTGTGGACAGTGTAAACTTAATGGGATCTGAGAAAGAGAAAAACAGGAGGAGGTGTCAGAGAGCTGTGGAGACACAACCAGAGAAAACTGGAGGGCTCGAGCTCTGAAGTCTGACAATGCATTCCAGATACCCTATCTTTGGAGATGACTGTTGCCTGGCTTACCAAACAGATGTTTTGAATTCTATTCTTAGATTATTAATTTATCTTGAATATTCTACAAAGCACCTGTGGATCCACCGTACCTTTAAATTACTCTCCTGGACTCATGTGCTTAAAGGTGAGACATGGTAATGACACGTTTACGACAGTCCTGTCTGACTTCTGCATCCAAAATTGAGCACCCATTTAGACAGCCTTACCTTATATAGAGTCATACAAAATCCTAGAATGGTTTGGGTCAGAAGGCACCTTAAAGATAATCTAGTTCCAATCTTCCTGCTGCAGACAGGACACCTTTCACTAGAACAGATTGCTCAGGGCCCTATCCAACGTGGCCTTGAAATCTTCCAGGGATTCAGCATGCGCAGCTTCCCCAGGCAATCTGTTCCAGCTATTCACCACCTCCGAGTAAAGAATTTCTTTGTAACATCTAATATAAACCTCCACTCTTTCAGTTTAAAACCGTTGCCCCTTGTCAGATCACTAACTTCCCATATAAAAAGTCCCTTTCCTTCCTTTTTATAAGCCCCTTTATGGCACTGTGTGGCTGAGAGGTCTCCCCAAAGCCTTCTCTTCACTGGGCTGAATAACCCCAGTGCTCTCAGTCTGTCTTCATAGGAGAAGTACTCCAGGCCTCTGAACAACTTTCTACCCTCCTATGGACCTGCTCTAACAGATCCATGTCTTTCTTCTGTTGAGAACCCCAGAACTGGGTGCAGTACTAAAGGTGATGTTTCACAAGGGAGGAGCAAAGGGTCAGAATCTCTTGTTGGCCATATCCCTTTTAGTGCCCCAAACTTACCTCTAACGGATGAAAATCTATTACTTTTGATCAGGTCCCTAGAACCCCATGAAAAACCAAAGGAAAATAGAAATTATAGGTATCATAAGTCTCAGAAATCATCTATTTCATTCAATATCTGGGAAAAAAGGATTTATATGCTTGACTTTAGGAAAATTTGAAGATGCTATCCTTTTCCTTAAAAAGTTTGACTTAAAAAGCAAACTTCTGTTCCCCAGTCCTAACTACAAGGATGAAAGAAATATATATTGGTTAACTGTCTGTCACTGTACTGTATTCTCTTGTGTTGTATTTACAAAGCAGCAAGAATTGTGTTGGTGCAGAAGAGATCAATAAGAAGTCTGTTATCAATCTACTAGCAAACTTTGAAGTTAGAAAAAAGGAGAACTATATTGCTTTCAAACATCCTTGACAGTTTAACAAAGATGTAGCAAAGGGAGAAAGAGATGGGGAGGAGCTGTAATGACTGCCCTTGGTAGCAAAGAAAAGAAGAATGAGTCAGGTGCTGAAGAGTTACACGAACCATAGTTTCATCCTTCAGAGGTTGAAAAGTTCAAGGCTATTAGCTATTTTCTACTACTGACAATGAACAAAAGAACAAAGCAAGAAACACAATATCTGTACAAACAGGCTTTCCACATTTATTGGCCTAACAGCTTTACTTTCATCTAAGAAAGTATGAAATAATAGAGCAAGGAGTCATGAAACATGCAATCTTTAGCTTTGAAAAAGATCTTTGTTAAGCCTTTAAATCAAAATCTCTTGATCTTTTTCTCATGCAAGCCACATAGATAGGAAAACAAATCACAGTGTGATATAAAGTAGAAACACACACATATGTTTTTCTCATATACAATTGTCTCATGCAACATTAAACTGTTCCCTCCAAGAAGTGAATTTTGCAAGAGGCAGAGCTGTCTTCACTGTTAGGATTTAATCCATTTTAACCCTTTAAAGAAAGAAGAAATATAGTAACCAGTTGACCAAAATAAAAAGATAGCTAAGCGGTTCATAAGCAGCTTCAAAGCATTTTGTCGTAGTATTTATTATGTTGTTGAACTTACACAGTGCCTCTATGGGGTATTATTGGATGTTCTGGTATTGCATATGTGCTGTATGGTCTCTTTGCTGAAAATTGTTCTTCTGATCACCATTTGATACTTAGATTAGCAGCATTGTAGGTCTTTTCCTCAGGGAAATTTACCCCCAAAATCTTAGGAGTTCCCACATGTTTTTAATCAAATGTTCAGCTCGTGTTTTTTGCGGTCTCCCATGGCTCAATATGAACATGTCTGAAAAAGCAGGAAACAGCATCTGTGGCAGTTTCCTTACTTTGAAAAAGCATGCAGTATGAGCTCTGCATTTCAATTATGAATATGAATTGTTAATCTAACTCCACAACCATGCAAAATATTACACTGTGAAAAATGATGCTGTATTTCTAGTCTTCATATTTGCAAACAGAAGGATAAGTATGTATGTCTGAGTGTGTGAGGTTGTATCTTTAGGTTTATAGCACCATTTGGGGGAGCTGTTTCTCTGTGGTTCTTGACTGTTAGCAACGAAGCTCCATTTTGGCCACTGGTGTCAGTGATAAAGAATCAGCAGTACAGATGAGGTGAAAAGAGTTAGTGTGACTGAACAGATGAAATTGGAAACAGTAAGGCCTAACCTTGAGGATATATATCAGATGATTTGGGGGGTGAGGGGAATAGATAAATGGCCAATTTCAGCAGAGGAAGAAGGAAGTCCTGAGTAGCATTCAGAAGAAGGAAGGAGTCAAAGAGTTGGAGTTGCAGCTTGATTGCTGCTGCTGCTCAAGGAGCTCTCCTGAAGGAGAGGAGGAGAAACATTAGCAGGAGGAGATTAATGGACACGTGTGAGTCCAGAGCAGAAGGAGGCCCTGAAGAGAGACAAGTGTGTGTTTGGGTGTGGTAGGGATACACTGTGGAGCTGAGGGAGAAAAAGAGATTTGGTGTGACAGATGTGTAAATAAGGTACCCACTTTACACATGCACGTTTTCCTTTTATTTGTTTTTTTCCCTCTAGGTCTGCAGTTATATCAGGAGAAGACTGCAAGCTATAGGAGAAAAAAACAACTGCCTTATCCTTATGTTAACCAAATGATTGAGACACTAGAAAAAAAACCCAAACTCACACCCAAAAGAAAAACACCATAAACAAACCAAACCAAACAAAACCAAACCAAGCCAAAGCACCTCTTTTACAAAAAACAAACCCAAACAGAAGAGTTGAAACAAATGAGACTGAAGCTGGGAGGGAAAACTTGTAGGGATAAATGCAATTTAACTGGACAATTAGTAATAAGTTCTACAGCTCTATAAACATGAGCTGAATATGCAAGAACTGGGTCTTTATATTAAAAGAGGAAATAGAAATTAATTTGCCTGTAAAAGTGAGTAATATATCTTTCCTCTCTCCTAATTTCTCTCTCTCGTGTTCTACAAAACCAATGCATCAGTACTCCTTTTTTACCATGTTATTTCCTGTCTGTTGCTAAGGCTTTCAAAAAGTTCCAGCTGCAGATACTGAGAACACAAGCCATTAATTAACTACTGAATTATTATAAAAGGCACACAGAACATGTCTTCCTCCCCCTCACTGCATCTATGTAAAAGCAGAAGGTATTTTACTTGCTACCAGAGGTCACATGGAGAAGAGCTATGACCTGTATTTTTTACTGGCAAATGGAATAAAAATGTCCAACCAACAAAACCTCCTCTTCCCTCACATGAGCTTAGAATCCAAGTTCCCTGATTGTTTTATTCCACAGTGAATTCCATATTAAATGGAAGATTAAGTACTTAAATAAACTGCATGATTTGTATTACAGTATACTTGCACAAGTACCTTTTCTCCTTACAAATACTCACAACACATCGTGAACTGGTCTGACCATGACCTAGTAGCACCTCTTACACTAAAATTAAACCTCCTTTGGAATGTATTTTACGTCATTTGTATCTGTATTTTGCAACCTAAATTTTGCATTCAGGACTCCAAATGTCCAGTTGCCTCTAATATATGCTTATCTTTAAATCAAATATGTTCTATTTAATTTTATAATCTGTTTAATTTTATAATCTACTGTAATGCCACTATCTGCCCTTAGTTTAACTCTTGAGAATTAAGTTATTTTCTCACAGTGGTAGCTTTAAAGTTGCAGAAACTCAAACTAATTAGGGTGGAAAAGTTGGCCAAAGTTTGAATTAATTTACTTTTTAAGCATGGTTTGAGCTTCTATAATTCCCTAAGTCTTTATTTCCTTAGAGCAACTATCACAGGGAGTTAATCCACAAGCTGCACCACCTTCTTAGGATGCATTTTAAAACACAGAGCTAGATAACGGTTCTTACTGTTGTTCATTCCTGTTTCTCTGCCAACAAAATGCAATGGCTCAGCAAGGTGACTTGAAGACCAGCTTATTGCTCCATCCCCAGCATATGTATGTGAAACAATCACTGTAGTGTTCCAAGGTACTTATCCAGGAATTAAACAGAAAAAACTGTATTCTGATGCTGAATGATAGTTGAGTGAATATTTTTGTCAACAATATTCCCAGAACTATGGAAGAAATTATAAACATTCCATGTTTCAGTTTAAACTGAATTTTGAAAAAAAGAAAATTGTAAACTGAGTTTAAAAGAAAGAAAAAAAAAAAAGGAAGCCACAGGGAGCAATCCTCAGTGGTCTAAAAGAAGTGAAAATCTTGAAAGAAGAAAAAATGCAAAAACTTCATCTCTGCAATCCTTAATCAGGCAGAAATCAGTAAAAAAGTTGAATGAAAAAGAAATATAGGACTAGACTGTGAATCTATATGTTTCCTTTCATGTGCCAGTTAAATTATTCATGATGAATCAGCTCCTGCTAATCCCCTTTTTTTCCTTCCTATTGTCTAAACAGGCAATAGCGGATGGCTATTAATTCAACCAGTTATCACTTTCAGTAAAGGATTCCCTTCATAAATCTGACAGGGATGTCACCACTTTACTCAATCTCTCAAGTCAAATTAAAGACTCACTTGTTTTCCCTTTGCTTTGCATTTTTATCTCCTCGTAACAGACTGCACCATATAATTAGTATAGACTTAAAAAAAATCTTGGAATTTTCCCAGAATCACAGATTATGCTGAGCTAGAAGGGACCCACAAGGGTCATCACGCACAACCTTTTGCCCTACACAGAACCATTGCCAAGAGTCGCATCACGTGCCTTAGAGTATCATCCAAACCCTTCTTGAACTCTGTCAGGCTTGGTGCTATGACCACTTCCCTGGAGAGCCTGATTTGTGGTAGGATAAGAGGACCAGCTTAGTTCTTTCTATTGTGGAGGGAACACTACAATTCAAAAGACAAAATGTTTTTCATGAAAGAAGGAGAATTTTTGATCAGACTAATACAATACAAGTTTTCATAGAGTCCAGTTCATTTCTTTAGCAACTTGTTGCGGTAGTCTACAGTCTTGAGTAAATATAAATAGGGGCAAGAAGATCACCTGCAGAATGAGTTTTGAGGAAATGAGAGTAATTGAAAGCGAAAATTGCACTACCCCACCTTCAACAAAGTTTCACCAAACACAGACATTTTAACCATTTTAACACATCTTTCCCTCTCTCCACTTACAACCAAAACTACCTCACCCAGCAATACACCTTGTGGCAATCAAAGAAAGAAGTCGATTAGAAGATTCTGTTGAGCATATCAGATATTCCGCTAGCAATACTTAATTTGTTTGTTCTCATGACAGCTGCTATCAGTGAATGAGTACGAGGATACAAATATAACATCAGCACTGAAAATGTTACCTATTTCCAACTCTGGCTGTGGCTGTAAGTCAGAGAGTCTGCTGCCTGGAGGAGTGTAAGGAGCAAGTCCTAGGAAGAGTTTGGGATGATACTGCTCTTTTTCTTACTGCAGGAACAAGCCTCTGGAACCAAGTCTGCAGAAGGGAACATGGGACAAAAAGATCACTACAACATAAGAGCATTTCCTTGTAGGTAAGCATCAGCTAAAGCAGTAGAAACTTGCAGTCTCCTCCTACATCCTTGTTAATATTCCTTTAATTAATCACTAAAGTGATTATAAAAATACTGATTATGGAATGAAAAAACTATGATAGATAGACACAGGAGCCTAAAACATGACATAGGGGTCTTAATTGAGGTCTTCACATCTGATCTTAACCTGTTTTCCCTCTTCTGTATGTGTGGGACCAGAATTGTCAGTAGAAGTTCAGAAAGGGTTCATGACTGTCAGAAACTGGAAGATCTGGTTTCTCATTTCTTAAGTGAGTTCTCTAACCACTCAAAGTAATGAGGAACTCTCTCTCATACAGTCATATTATAAAATGAAAAAGTTACGAATGCTTTTGCTTTCAGACTCAGTCCTGTCATCTTCTGGAATGTGTGTGCTAATATGACTTGCTTCTAAGTCCTGGTGGATCTCCTGTTCAGACAGCTTTTCAGCTGAACAGGAAAAAGCCTTGTGAATGTTGACAATTCAAATCAAATTACTAAGGCACAAAGCAGGGAACAAAGTAACCGCTGAAATCCAATTGGGACTGGCCTGCCCAAAATCATCATTAATATTATGCAACAAAATCTCCCTCCTTTTTAGTGTCTGGCTACAATGTCTCATTACATTTGCAATTGGTTTGCCCAAAACCATTATTTTTGTATGCCGGATAGTGTGATTGTATTTTCAGGAATAAGGAATTAAAAAATAATAAATTGCTGATTCTTTTCTTTTTATTATTTTTAACAGTATTGATTCCATTTTTTGTTTGTCATCTTTTGAGATACTGTGCTCCACATCTATATTAATTTGGTAAGCTTTTATCTTGGCAAGAGGTCTAGAAAATGGAGTAAGCAATATCCCAGCAGCCCATTTTAATTGGAGTGCAAAATTATTTTTATAAGTCCATCTTACTGTTTTTATAACTTTGGCAGTAAAAAGAAGTTGTTATTATAATGCCCTTGTTGCATACCAACAGCCCTTGTCAATACTACTTGCAAGGACAAAACAAGAACATAAAAATAGAAGGTGAAACATCTCTTACATATAAAAAAGGCATCTGTCTAGTTCCTGAGTCTACTAGTACAGATTACTTATTCAGTTGCTTCTAATTGTAGCTGATTGATGAACAATTGCACAAGTGATCTCAAGCCTTTCTCCCCTTATATGAAATTAGCACCAACCAACCACACAGTGTAATTATGAAAATTTGTCTGAGAAAGCTAGAATGCCTGAAAAAAACAACCCTTTGGCAGAATCTGTTGTAACAAATACTGGGACACATACAGTTTATGTGAAATACTTCCAGGTTACAAGAATTCATACTTCCATCACCTTGTCATATCACCTTTTCTGCAAAGTATGGGCATCTTATGAGCATATCTCCAAACTCTCATATTTACCACTTAGCTCTCCCATTCCATGTGTCAGATTCCTTGTGTTGTCCACAGACTGTCCACATATTTTTATTCTGACGTGGTTAATGATGCTTAGTTGCATTTCCTTAACATATTATTGAAAGACCATATTGTCCCAAATGGTTTGTCATTTTTCATTGCATGAAGTACTTTTATTTAAACTACTAAAGAGAAGGGAATCCTAAATAAGGCCTGGGAGAACTGGCAAATCTGTGGACTTGATCATAACTCTCACTGATGCTCTTCCAAAGGAAAGTTAGGCAGATTTTTCTTGGCTGTGTTGAAGCTCTCTGACTCCACAAGTAGCTGCATGGAGTGATGGAAAGAACATATCCTTAATATCCTTGCTGACTAGGTGATGGGTAGAAAAGAGAGACAAGCAAAAACCGGTTGTAATTTAGATTTTTCACCTTCTGCTATGTGGAAAAAAACAAGCTGTTTTAGCTTGTTGATATGCTATAACTATTAAGGTGCAGTAGTAAAGATCATTCTTCGAAGAACTCTGATGCAGAATGATTTTTTTCCTGAAGATACTCCTTATTTTATGCAGCAACATATTTATTCACACTAATGGAATTAAGTAAAACACTATTCTAAATTTGCAAAAATGAAGTTGAAAAGCATCTTCCATCATAATTGCATTTCTGTCAATACAGAAAGTTTTCAGAGAAATTTCTAGAAAAGGTTTTGATAATGCAGATTGACTACTGGTGGAAAGCACAAGCTCCTACACAAGTTTTGATTTATAAGTTACCCACTTTTTAAAGGACTACTAACCACACTTAATTAAAAGTTAAATTGTGGCAGACAGCTGATGAGATAGAAGCAAAAAAAAAAGGATCTTGAATTGCTGATCATTTTAATAATTTCCTTTTCATACTACTAATAATTTCAAAGTAATTGGAAAGCCTAGTGCAGTATGTGTCCCTGTCAAAAGACAGGAGCTCCGGAAATGCTCCACAACAATCTCTGTTTTGATACATTCAGTGCTATGAATTTTTCACTCTCTGGAATTTTGAACAGTGATCTTTCATCAAGAAACCAATTAAGCAAACAAAGAATACAAAACCAGATGGCAAACACAGGAAAAGAGTGATATTAAACTTGATTCATCAACTTGTTCTTAATGCTAGTAGAAATGACCTTAAAAATGTATTTTAGTATCTTGGCTTAAAACCAATTAAGGAAGAATCTATATAAATCAGCGCAGTGTGAAAATCAGATGTATAAACTGAACTAAGATTATATTTTTCTAGATAGATTTTTATGGAAATTGTGTTCATAACATTATTTCTAGGCTGATCTACAGTATGAGCTAAGTACAAAAAGTTCCGAATAGTGCCCAAATTTTATAAGAACTACATTTAGTTTTATCATTAGCCAAGGAAAGGAAACGATCTCTGTCTAATGGATTATACATGAAGCACAAAGACTGATCCAAAGATATTTTTTACTTAAAACTGAAGAAGAAGTTATTAGTTTTAATTTTCTCCCAGTAAATGGTTTAGCATCCACTTCACTTAGGGCCAGTATATAGTCACAAAAAATGAATTATCAGTTGGCTTTTAAAAAAAATTTAGTTTTAATGGTGTTTTTCTTTTTTTTTTCCTTTTCCTTGCTGAAATGAGAGGAAAAAAGCACTCTTAACTACATATCATGTTCCATGAGACATAAATTATTTCAAGCCATTTGTCAAAAGAAAGCTGAAGATACTAAAGTCTTGCCTTTCCTTCCACAACAAGATAAACAGAGCTTTCCCCCTCCTTTTCTCTTGAAAAAATAGCAGTAAGGACACTCACTCAGGCTAGGATAGTCATTTTCCTCCACAAGTATCTGGGTCTGAATCTGTCTCTTTGGAAACACTCTTAAACCCCATTCACCTCGATAAAAAAAGGCTGGCTTCCTTCAGGTCTGTGTTGTGAAACAGTTATCCACCTTTGTTAGAGCAGGAACTGGATAACAGTTGCCTCACATCCTAAGGTCTTTTGGAATCTGCTGGGTGTTTATATACCCTCTGGGTCTGACAGCTGTTGAGTTTGATTGACCAAGAACTATAACAGATTACAGGACAGCATTGGTCTCAAGTAGGTAGATAGCCATCCAGATGGAGATATCCAGAAAGTGATTGGGTCTTGCAGTAAACATTTTAACTACCAGAGTAAAGAGCCGTTTCCTTTGTAGAGGATTATTAAGTATTTTATAGATATTGGAATTGCTCCAGCAAAGAGACCTCTCCTGCAGAAAACTTGAGACTGTAGTGTGTAAAAGCTTCACCTGTGAGTTAGGGAATCAAAGTTCAGATCTCTGGCCTGAAGCAGGAAGATAGTGAATCTGAGGTCATTTCTCATACCTCTTAAGCAGGTACCTTAATCAAAGGGACATGATGTATTCTAAAGAAGCATTGCCTCTTGTCGGAGCTAATGGACTTAATTAATGTTTGCTTCACTGAAGGGGAGTTTCTGCAGTTCCATAAGCATTAAGTAGTATCATCAATCCTTATCTAAAGCAGATTTCAGTAGCTGCCTGACTATCATGTTGTCTGACCTGTCTCTGGTTCCCTCTTCCTGAACAATGCTATACATGCACTAATGGACAACTGGGTAAAAATAGGTTGTTTCTTCTTGTGCCCAGGAATATGGAACTGGAATGGTAGATCACACATGGTCAAAGAGTATGGCACAAAAATGGATCATATATGTCATGGAAGGTCTCCCTCTATGACTACAGTCATAGGAAATCAATAAAGCCTTTTTTATCCAAGGGCAAGTATCAGTTAAAAGACAAAGTATTTGGTTTCCAAGTTTTTCTAATAAAGGGGCAGATACTGACATGTCTAAGATAGGATTTTGCAGTGCTATCAAAAACGTACCATCCAAGTGTAAGGTAGCTACATGTTCAGATGAAAAACAACCTATCAGATACTAGGGTAGACATAAACACAGGTGGGGAAGCCAAATATTTTGCCAACCAAAAAGAAGCTATGTCTTTGTTCTGTAACAAGAGTGTCTGGAATCCTGCATCACATAATTAAAATAATATAGGATTTGGCGGCCCAAAGCTAAGAAGTTAGGTTTACAGTTACTTGCAGTAGCTGAATATTGTGAAAAAATAGCAGAGATGTCAGGAAAAGGGATTTTCTGTCTAAGAGGAGCTTTAAAAGTATTAATACTCTTGTTAGTTTGTATTTGTGGCACTAGCTGCTATGCTTTGATCATTTTGCTTTTTTGTATTTTATACTACTACATCTTCATTTAGAAAGTGACAGGCAGTGATAGAAGCATGAAACAGATCTTTGGAGAATTGCAGACTTTTTTTTATGAAACATGAAAGTATTGTAAAAAAACCTTTTTGTCATTTCCAAACCCATACCGGAATAAATTTATATTGCTAGTGTCAAGGTTTATTAATCTTGATTGCACTAACACAACATAAAGGACTACTCAAATGGCTTTGTTTGTATCAATAATTTAAAAGTGCCATTTTACACTATAATTTCTCTAAATTATATAATTTGTATACAGAATTATATATAAAATTATATATATTTTATAGTAATTATTATAATATAAATAACATAACATATTATAATATAAATAATATAATATAAAAGCAGAAATAAACTGTTAAGACTTTGATATTCTAATCAAGTTTACAAGATAGCTAAACTTTTGTAATTTTTTTTATAACTCTTGATTCTTTCTTATGTTCTCTTGAATACCTACAGAAGTGAATCACAGAAATGACAATACCTTTTTTTTTGCCTCAAACTATAAAAGATTCTAGATTTTTATAATTTTTTTAATTCCATTTTTTGTTACTGATTTCAGAGATTAAGATCATAGTTAAATATCTGATAATTACCTTTACAAATTTACATTAAAAATAATTACTTTCTTAATTTTAAAAATACAGTAATTTTAATAATGTATTTGGAATTAGAAATGTATATTTTATAATTATTGAACTCAAAATGTTCATAAAACATCCACAGTTAGGAAAGTAAACAGGAGCACTGTGACATGTTCTGTCTGTTCTTGGATCATACAAAAAAAAATCAGTTAATACCTGCAATATTAAGGCTCAGGGGAGACCTTATCACTCTCTACAACTACCTGAAAGGAAGTTATAGTGAGCTAAGGGTTGATCTCTTCTCCCGGGTAACAAGGAAAGGCACAAGAGGAAATGGCCTCAAGTTGTGATGGTGGAGGTTTACGTCGAGTATTAAGAAAAATTTCTTCACTAAAAAGGCTGTCAAGCTTTGGAACAGGCTGCCCAGGGAAGTGGTTGAGTATCCATCCCTGGAAGTGTCCAAAAGGTGTGTGGATGTGGCACTTAGTGGCATGGTTTAGTGGTGGACTTTGCAGTGCTATGTTAATAGTTGGACTCAATGTTCTTATTTGTCTTTTTCAACCTACATGATTCTATGATTCTATAAATGTCATTAAAAGAACACAAAAAATTAAAGACACCTTTTCTCATAGAGTCTCAGAATAAAGTCACATAATAAAGGTGATGTGAAAGAGTTCTTTCCTGATGTTCTTTGAAAAATATAAAAGTATATTTTAGAGTTACAACTGAAGCATGATGATTAAAAGGTGAAGACCCATTTATTAAATCTTCCTAAATGTCCTAATAAAGGAAACAAAGACCTTTTGTTTAAGTTGGAAAAAAATCAACTAACACAGATTCTTCATTGCTCTAAATATATTTCTTTTATTCCCTCTACAGGTTTGCCCCTAAAGCATATAACCTGGTCTTTTACTTCCAGAGTTCAAGTGTGTCCTTTATTTAAACTCCTTGATTCATCTATACCCATTATTTTTGAGTTAGTTTGCAGTTCCCTGCACTACTAGAGCTTTTATACCAAGAAAATATTGATAAGCATTGATGCTTTTGGGTACCTACTGAAGTCTCAATTTAATAAAAAAACCCCAAAACCAGTATGTTCATTTGAATATAGTAATTATATTTATATTTGTGAATAGTAAAACAATATGTTTTGTTAATTTCACTGTTGTAATATAATAAATAGCGATAAGCTAACAAATATATAATTTTTTCGCAAAGACTATAGCATTTTGCTCATGTCTTAGTACAAAGTCTTTGACATTCTTTAGTCCAACTCAATGCAACTGAAAAATGCATGTCTTTTTAGTACTATGTGTTTGCATGTTATTATTGCAAGAAGGCAAAATTATTTAGACATAGTTGAGTTTAAACCCAGATCCAGGGTTCAGTTAGGGTTTAGATTTCAGTTTGAGTCAAACAGACAAAAAGTCAGCTTGAACAAGCTGAAAATCTGGAGGATTTTTGATGCACTATTTTAATAAAATTGTAAATTTCAATGAATAAGAATAATCTCTTTCTTGAAGTTACATCTACATTTCAGTATAATTCATCTGCGTATTTCAACTTGCTTGCATTTGTCTTCTTTAACAATTTTTAAATCAGAATAAATATATATGTTTTATTAAAATAATTTCGTTCTTGAGATGGGAGGTTAATACTTCAGTGGCTTGTGCTTTGTTACCATTAACATAATTTTTAGCTATATATTTAAAATAAAGCAACTCTATACGATGTTTTGAATATGTCTTTCAGGAATTAGCAAGGTTATAATCTGTTTGAGAATTCTAATTCTTTACTTTTTTTCAATTCTTACATTTTCATTTGTGAAGAATGTGATGTGGGGGTGTGTGCAATTGCCTGGCATCTATAATTTTACCAAGGCTTCTTAGTAAAATCCATATAGTCAAACATTGCAGTTGTTCAGGGTACAGATTGTTCTCAGTAACTCTTTTTTTTCTGAGCTGTGCAAGATTAATATTTTGAATTCCCAAAAGTAAAAAGCAAGAATTATGAACTTTACTTCACCTTAGCCAAGTTGTTCCATAAATGTTTTCTCCATCTAGTCATACAGACTTATTAGCTCTAAATAAAGTTTTCAGTAGAGAAGGACACACAGTAATCATAAATAATATTTTAGAGGACTTATTATTAGAGTTCTGAAGTGTGATCAGAAGCTTTCTAGGACCTAAACCACAAGAGAAATATTGCATTTTGGCACTTTCTGACACAATATATACAATATGACAGACCCTTGTAAGAGGAATGATAACAAATGGAGACACTACACAATTTTCCAGAATTCAAGGTGATTTCTGTGCCACAAAGATGGTCAGTGGGTTGGAGCACCTCTCCTATGAAGACAATCTAAGGGAGTTGGGGTTGTTCAGTCTGGAGAGGAGAAGGCCCTGGAGGGACCTTAGAGCACCTTCCAGTACCTAAAGGGAGCCTTCAAGGAGGTAGGAGAGACTTTTCCACAAAGACATGTAATGATAAGACAAGAGAGGAATGGCTTTAAGCTGAAAAAGGTCAGGTTTAGATGAGTTATTGGGAAGAAATTCTTGACTGTGCAGGTGGTGAGGCACAGCAATAGGTTGGCCAGAAATGTTGTGGATGCCCCACACCTGAAGGTGTTCAAAACCAGGTTGAATGGGGCTTTGAGTGACCTAGTCTAGTGGGAGGTGTCAATGTCTCTGGAGGCAGCCTTAGAATTAAATGATCTTTAACTCAAACAATCCAACTCAAACAATTTATTATTCTATTCCATTAAATAAATCAGTGTACAGCAAAACAATCAATCACAAGACAACAGCAACACCACCAGCAAAAAAACCCACCACAACAAAACAAAACAAAAAAACCCCCTGTTTATACATAAATTATCTTCCTCCAAATCTTCTTGCAACTATTCGTTATCTGTTGCATTGCAAAGCCAAACAATTCACTGGAAATAGGGTTCAGGAAAACCTGGAAAACAAATCATAAATAGTTAAACATATATCTATTTTCTGTCTCTGTCATATAGCTTCTCACTTTAGCTGAGACTTTTCAAGATAGCAATTTATTTTTGTCTGGTATGTATTCTTCCTTAAAAAAATGTACGGAGATGATGAGTCATCATCAACAAAAATCCTTTGAGTTCTTCACAAAGATAGGCATGAAAGTAAAAGGAGGTCTCACTGGTCATCTTTGCCAAGGAGGTAGGAGGTTAGTTCTTCTGATGATATTGCTGTGTAAGACATTTTTTTTTAAAAGATTAAGATTAATTAGCAGAACTCATAAGCAATGCCTTTGAAAGGCGGTTTTCTTCTTTTTTTGTCTTTTTGGTAATAGACGAGACCCTACATGTAGTAGTGTGTATTTTCTAAAAACCATATCCTAGGAGAATATATCAGCTAACGGCTCACTATTCTCAATTCGCAGAAATACAGATCATACTGCAGGAGAAGACAAAAACACACCTAAATTGGCCGTGTATCCATTAGTTCCATATTTCCAAACTGGACTTCTCATTATATCCAGAACACATTTAGTGTTTTAAGCAGGGGTAAATAGAAACATTTAATCACAGCACACCTTTACTGTCTTCTTAGACTGTGACTATAAGGGAACATATTTGTTTAAATAAAAATAAAGGAAAATGGATTTCTGTAGAGTTATGTATCAAGTTACCATACGTATACCTCTACTAACAGCATTCCAGCATTTTCTTCTAGCTATAGCGCCTTTGATATATTTGAAAGCTTGAAATACTGTAATATAAATGCAATGCATATTCAGTTCCTGGAGAAATACTGAAAATGTAATTGCTTTTATATAACTGAAATTCAAGATTGAAAATGTTTCAAAAGCACCACTGTAGGAAGAAATTATTGAAATACTGTAGCAGAAGACCTGGAAAGAGAAGAAAAATAAATATTAAGTTTAGAAGGGAAAGATTAGGGCAGCATATGGCATTGTTAGTCAATAAGGTCACAAGGTCAATAAGAGAGATTTCTCAAAGGATTTCGGGAAGAAAGAAGTGTTAATTGGGTACAAGAGTATGTTTATGAGGGAATATAAAAAGATTTAAGTAAAACCTATGTAAATAACAACAGAGCATTTGACAAAGGAAATGTTCCTGTGAATCTGGTGGACCTTATGCTGAATAGTAAAAGCAATAAACATCAGTAAACCCTGGAAGACCAAAGACACCATGGGTAGAGTTTGTTACTATTCACTGTGCCCCAAAGTTCACTATTTCACAAATAGATCCATTCCATAAATACATATGAAGCATCAGATCCAGCTTTATGTATGGAGAGAAATTATTTATTTAAAAACAATTAGATGAAAGAATTAAATGCTTTTAAGTGTTGATGTGTCAACATTTTGAAATTAAAAAACTCAATGTTGTTTTATTATTTACCATCTTCCTGAAGTATATTAAAAATATAAAATATTGTAATGATTTTTTCATCAACACTCATAAAATATTATCAAAATTATTAGGCACCTTAAAAGTCTTTCATTCATTTTTCTGCAGTGTTTCAGGTACATTAGAAAATAAAATTATCAGCTTTATGGCTTTTGATAACTTCAAAATTAAAGTCAAATTAAGTTTTCCAAAGTTTTAATAAATTATAGAATTGAGCAAGTGTCTCATTATAGCTTTATTATAATAAATAACTTCATTATTTGTGAAATATTAGACTAATCTACACAAGAATTTTTTTTTTTTCCCCGAGACAACCAAGTAGGACCATGTAGGTCTATACTGTCCCCTATTTCCAAGTTAAATAAGGGTAGAGAGGTATTTAGTCTTCCAATAGCTACTGACATGTAAGCAAACTGATTGGTCAACCAGCCTTACTAAGCCTGAGCTTCAGGTTTATTTGATTATAATGTCTAGAGGAAAATATTATACATATTTTAATTTAGGAGTGATTACTTTTCTGTGATTTACTCATACATAAATTGAAAGTGTTCTACATGCCAACACAGTTATTTTTATTGATGCTTGTCCACTTATTATTATTGTCAATAAATCATATTCCTCCCTAGATTCATGGCACAGGCAGAAAAACATCAAAACTGTCCAGCTCCTGAAACTCCAGCTGAACCTGCTGACCACACTAAGAAAAAAACACTAAGTTCTTTGGCAATACTTGTAATAGAAGCTCACAAAACTATAAAATATTTAATACAGTGGAAATCTGTTCTACTCACATCGTGAATTATAACTCTGACTCAAACTGCGGAGTCATGGGTGGGCATCTGTTCAGAAATTATCCTTAATTCAATATAACTAAATTCACTTAAATATTAAATAAATAAGTAACCCCACATCTTTTTGATTCGTACTCTTAATGCAAAATGAAGTGATTCTCTAAAGTGACTGCGTTTGCTATAGAAGAGAGTTTCTTTTACTGTTTTCTCTTCCATTTTCTATTTACACAATTGAATTTAATGGTATTTGTCCATAATTGTGGTCTTAACGCATTTCTGCTGCATCACAAATATGTATATGTTGCTCAGCACTAAATTATACTTTATTACTGTTCTAAAGGATCTAAATACTTAAGATATAATTATGAGGTGTAATTTTGATCCTAGTACCCACTATTCCATTAACACGATCCAGGAAAAAATAGATATTATGAAGAGAGTTGATGCAGGGCCTGAGCACTTCTAACAATAACAAAGGAAGATAAAATAGTGTGAAAATTCATGGATAAAAAATAAATTCTACAGAAAGTGAGAGGGAAAGTTTTACCAGCTGTTTACTTTTTGTTAGTACTTGAGGACAGAACGTAGAGAATACTCAGCAAGAGCAGCAGCAGAAAGTTTCACAATTTAATGAAAAGGCAATGGTTGGAGGCAGAGCCTGGAGGCAGAGCCTTCAATTGTGTGGCCCAAAGGTCAACAGGGATGGATAAGGAAAATTACCTAATATAGGAAGGAAACAACACTTCCCAGAGGGCATCTAATAGGACAGGCTTGATTCCTGATTGTCTGTGCTCCGGTCTTATTAACTAATTACTTTCATTCGATAACTAAAAGTCAAAATACTTTTGTTGTGGTAGCTTCATTGTCAGGACAGTGAAGTCGATTTCTTTTCAAGTTTTTTAAGCACCTTAAATTGATCTGGGAAATTTCTCAGGGATCAATTACTGTGGTATTTTAAAACATTTTCAAATCAGAATTGTTAAAAACACCTTGAATATTGCTGGGTTTTTATCTTTGTTGTATGTTTTAAAGTCAGTTTAGAAAGTAAAATATTTTCTCAGTTTCACAGGTGGGGAACTGGCACAGTAAGTGCCCAGGTGTTTTACTCAGTATTAACTCAAAGACCAAGCTGAGAAAAAAATAAAATTCCTTACTATCCTTTTCTCCATTGTAGCATCTTATTTACCCTGATAGAGGGAAGACAGGATGAAGAGAAAATGTGTGATGCTGATACCAAGTATTTTGGGAATGTTCAGCCATTGACAATGTACTCCAGCTCTCCGAACTGGCAGTCAGTATGAAAAGTGCAATTGTGTCAGGTGAGTAGTCCTTCCTCCTTATCTTTGGTACCCATGGAAAGTGCTGGACACAGAATGAGGAGGACGACAGCCCTTCTACATGCTTTAGAGATAAAACAGATGTTACGTAAGTCACTACAACTGTAGTTTTAAAGGTCCTGGGCCCCTCACTTCAAGACAGGCACTGAGGTGTTGGAGCGTGTCCAGAGAAGGGCAGAGAAGATGGTAAAGGGTCTCGAGCACAAGTCTTATGAGGAGCAGCTGAAGTAGTTGGAGGTGTTTAGCCTGAGGAAGAGGAGGCTCAGGTATGACCTTAACACTCTCTGCAACTACCTGAAAGAAGGTTTTAGCAAGGGGAGGGTAGGGCTCTTCTCCCAGGCAATTGGCAACAGAATGAGAAGACATAATCTCAAGCTGTACCAGGGGAGGTTCAGGTTGGACATCAGGAGGAATTTCTTCATGGAAAGGATTGTTAAACGTTGGAATGCACTTCCCAGAGAGGTGGTGGAATCACCAACTTAGAGGTGTTCAAAGAACTGGATGTGGCACTTAGTGCCATGGTCTAGTTAGCAAGGTCAACTAGATCAGTCAAAAGTTGAACTCAATGGTCTCAGAGGTCTTTCCAACATAAATAATTCTGTTAAGTAGTTGAATATTCTGGCACACAATTATTACTGTTCTGATGTCAGAAAATGAAAAAAATATCAAGGTGCTATGGTGGTGGAACACACATGGATACTCTGAAGGACTCTTCCATGCCTGGAAATTGCCATAATAGTCAGTCTCTTCCAGTGATTCAGCTATTTCTAAATATCTCAGCACAAAATGTAACAGGTTTCAGAATTTTGTGCATTAGGTAACATGAATATTTTCAATTCTTTTGAGGTATGATCTATTTTTGGGTTAATTTTTGAGCGCCTTACAGTAGTGCTTCATTTAAATTTAGACATTTTGAACATATATATTTCTTGTTCACGTTTACCAATTTTATTTCCACTTCCTTTAATATTTTATTTAATAAACAAGAAGTGCCCTTTTAACAGATCTTTGGAATGAAGATAGGTTTATTTTAAAATTATATACTTCTGGTTTCCCCTTGTTACAGAAATTCACATTCATCCTCTTCAAGGAGAGAAAGGAGATATTAGAACACTTCAGAAGGGACATTCCATGGAAGATCTATGAAATAAAAATTTGTGTTTGTGACCTTACATACTGTGGTGTATGATTCTGAACATTGACATATGCCATTAGGTATTGCTGTAGTTTTATTTTCCCTACTATTGTTTTCCTGTACTCATTATAAAACTGCTATGATGATGTGTTCAAGTATGTTTCAAATGTGAAAGGATCATTAAGACATCTAGTACAATAAATACAATGATCCAGGGAATGAAAAGAAGAGATAAAAGAAAAGTCAGTAGTATTTGGATAAAATTTTAATGATAAATTTCTTAGGAGCCCAAAACAAGTCCTGTTAGCTTTACTTGACTGACCTTCCTTTTGTTTCAGGTTCCTTTTTGGCTTTCTTTTAGGTAACTACTCTAAGACAGCAAAAGTCAGGAGATGCCCCACCACACTGACTCTGAATGGTTGAAGATTAGAAGAATATGCAGAAAATATAACAAACATTCATTTTTGTCCTGTTCTTAGAGTCTTTCCTGGGCACCTGCTTGTATTCACCACAGCAGACAGAAAACGGGGATAGATGTAGCCTTGGTCTAACCTGGTGTGGTCTCTTTTATGCTTTTATATTCTCTTTCTCACACCCTTCAGAAAAAGTCCTGGGAAAGAGAACAATGCATCTTCCATGCCCCTTCTCAAACAAAAGCAACATTTGAAGGAAGAATTTCAAAACTTCTTAGAGTTCAATGTTGAATAGACAAAACTCTAAAAGATTCATTTGACAGAATCTAGAAATAAGACTGAGTTTGCAGACACAGAGAGAAATACAGGATTTCAGCCACTGATGCAATCTTTTTTTTTTAATGACTTTGAGCTGCAGCCTTGGCTTCTTGTCATGCCTACATGTGTGTACCTGAAATAATATCTGCCCAGAAGCAGCACATGGTGAATAACTGAATTATATATGTGGAGAGGGAAGTCACAAGTTCCACACAGACTTCAGAAATTCTGAGTATGCAGAAACAAGTTTAGACACCTGGAAATCTAAGATTTAAATAAGTTGTATACACACAGCAGTCACAATGTTAGACACCATTACCAAGAGGATAAATACCCTCACCGTTGACCCCAAATCATGTTAAAAATCTCCCACAGCACAGTACTACGACATGGCTTTACAAAGACTTTGAGTTAGTCCACAAATTTACATGAGAACAATGCAAATTAATTGCTAGAAACACAATCTTTTGCACAAACTATAAACTACAACCCTAAGGCACTAGTGGAATGCGTGAATCTGGTTTTGCTGGGTTTGCTTTTCCAGCAGTCTTGTTGGACCATGTTGTAACAGCACAGTGTTGAGCACCACAAAGAGGGGAAGATATAGCAGTTGTTTTACAGTAGACATTTAAAGTACTTGAAGTGATTTGTCCTTGACCAAGACATTTATAGTCTATATGCAGGAAATCAAAATTTAAGAAAAAAAATGAAGGAATTTTATGGAACTATATGCAGTTAAAGTTCAGTCTATGAATAATTATAAGGACTTGCGAATATACAAATATTATTGTGCTAAAAATATTGTTAAAAGAAAGAAACTGCCTTGTCACTCTCAAACCATGTCTTTTTCTGATGTATCAATATGTGTACCTACTGTTTTTGTATAACTGTATCCAAATAAATGGCATTATCAATATATCAGCCTGGATAAAAATGTCAAACCTACACCCAATTTAGATATATAAACTCAGAAGCAAAGGAAGATATGAAGGTCTATGAGGGATTTAAATACAAAGGGGAAAAATAACTATTTAACAACAACAAATAAGCGTTTTACTGAAAGAAGCCTTGGGTTCTACATAAGCATTCTGACTGTGTGCTGGATCAGATCTAGCTTATCACCATTCCTCACTTCCCTCCTATGACAATAGGAGAGCTCACAGACTAATTTATTTAGTCCCTTGGCAATTTTTGTAATTTTAAAAATTTGAAATAACTTAAGTCTTCACCATAAAAAAAGCCCAGAAAATGTCTCAAGCAAAACACTGTTACAGAGATTCCCAGTATTACACCTGCTTTACATAATTCCAGCTAACAAGAGCTGGAGGGGTTCTCACTCTTGTTGGCTGCAAACGAGGATGTTCCTAAATGAAATAAAAATGAACAGATGAACAAGAAATATTTTTAATCTTTGGGACATAACACAATGAATGCCTGCTCCTCCTGTTACTTATGCTAAGCAACAGTTCCAGTTTTCTGCATTTTATTTGTAAGCAATACATGAGGCCTTAGGATAGCAGACGTGTTGTGGAGGTTGATACTTTACTTCTGCATTCACAGCTATTTCTATTCATGCCTGGCTATGTTGTTAACCTCTTGCCCTTAAAAATAATTGTGTTAGACCATGAACATCTGAGCGAAGAGCAAAAGGGCTGTACTGGTTTTGGCTGGTGTAGAGTTAATATTCTTCATGGTAGCTAGTATAGGCTATATTTTGGATTTGTGCTGAAAATAGTGTTCTTAATTCAAAGATATTTTCAATATTGCTGATCAGTGCTTACACAGAGTAAAGGCTTTTTCTGCTTTTCGCACCACCCCACTAGTGAGTAGGTTGGGGATGCACAGGAATTTGGGAGGGAGCACTGGGACAGCTGACCCCAACTGCTCCAAGGGATATTCCATACTATATAGTGACGTGCTCAGCATATAAAGTTGGGGGAAGAAGAAGAAAGGGAGAAATGTTCAGTGATGGCACCAAGCTTTCCAGAGTTCAAGAAGCATTTGGTTTATCCTCTCAGGCACATGGTGTAACTCCTGGCAATGGTCCTGTATAGGGCTAAGCTTTGGACTCTATAATCCTGAAGGGTCCTTTGCAACTCAGCACAGTCTGTGATTCTGTGATTTGTCTTCCCAGGTCACCATTGCACATGATGCAGCCCTGGTTTCCTGGGGATGGTTGAACACCTGCCTGCCCATGGGAAGTGGTGAATTGATTCCTTTGTTTGCTTTGCTTATGCAAGTGGCTTTTGCTTTATCTATTAAACTGCATTTATCACAACAAGTTTACTCTCTTTTACCCTTCTGATTCTCTCTCACATCCCAGCACAGGGGAGTAAGTCTGTGAGGGGCTTAGTTGCTACCTGGGATTAAACCACAACAGGACACAACTCTGTAGCCTGTCACAGACTGTTTTTGTGAAAGATTCTGTGCAAAAAGTGAAAAAAGGTAGTGGAAACAGAAAGAAGCAATGAGATACAGATGCAGTAAACAAAACTGTTATGGCTAGAGAGGAGCCAAGCACCTCTTAACTGCAGTAATCTTCAAACCTATGAGCAGCAGAGATATTAACCTTGCCTGTCTGGACTCATTCTCTGGAGGCATTTCAGAGTCGAACTCATTTTAAAAGAAAGAAATGGTTCTTACCATCAGTGAATCTCTATTTTAAAAAGAGCTTGTGAACAAAAAGGAGTTTGCATTTGACTACAAAGAACAAAGACCATTAGAGGCCCTACCTGGGTTTTATTCTGCAGCACAGTGACCCATTCTAGACTGTCAGTCCGAACGGAAGCTGGACTTCCAAACTTTAGAAATGGACAACTCATGACTGAGTACACAGCAAGAATAAAAGAATAAAATTCAGTATTATACACTGACAATTTTATCTCAACTGAACTTTATAAGGCAAATATGTTTAGATCTTCATTGCTTCCTCGTGTAACATTTCCCAACTTAACTAGTCACAATGGACTAAAATAGGCATCTAGGAAGCAGTTAAAATGAGACCTGTATCCCACATTCTCTCTCTGATGGGAGACAAGAGTGGGTTCTTCAGAAAGAAATGAAATTTGCAGAACAAGACTTCCACTGGTAACACTTGACAATTTTTTGATCTTTGGATTGATTTCCTGAGATTAAGGTTATGTCTTTAGATTGAATAATCTTAGGAAGTTGTTTTGAATCTGGACAATTATTTTTTAATAAATTCACATTTTTCTAGTTACAGTATTCCTGACAATGAATTTCATAGTTTTATTTTGTTGCCCATGAAGACATACTTCATCCTTTTATCCTAGTCAGAGGCATCTAGTCATTTCATTTGATGTTCTCTGGTTCATGTCTTATGATAGAGATGGAATAAAAACCCCTTTTTCTAGGTCAATCCTATGGTAAACCCAGCTTCAGTTTCCTCTTCAAACAATGGCAAGTTACAAGTGTGAAAAGAAACTTCTCACTCTCCATATGAAGTCCCTCTCAGTTAGTCTCCACACTTCAGATCTGTAAGGACTTAAAGAGCACAGTTGCCTGTCTCAAACACTGTTTAGGCCACTGAAGGACTTTGCCATGATATAAGCACAGAATGGAGCAACAGGATGGTGATAAACCCAAGCCCAGCAGAAGCAAGACCTGGCTATCACATCCTGGGTAATACATCCAGACAAAAATTCCCAGTGTCAAATTGTGTAAAGAAGTAATTGCTCCTATGCATATCACCAGACAAACAAAGATAACCTCAAGTTATGGGACAGATGGCATCTGTCACCACTGAAGCCCATGCCCAAACCTCCTACTCCCCGCCCCGTATATGCCTCCATGGATACCTGGAACTTGGACTGTAAGATAAGTCACCATGACCTGGAACTTGAGATAGGGTAAAGGTGGTACTATTGTCCCAGTGTTATCTCAGACACAGGGGGAGGTAAACAAAGCTGTGGGATAAGAATGTATCACTGATAATGGACATAAAGAATGCAGAATTTATGGGCCACAAGAAAAGCCAACTCAGCAACTGCTTGGACTGGGTAAAAGGTGATTCCAGCAGGGGGAGATCACCACCACAGACTCAAGAATTGCAATGACTAAAAAGAAGAGAAAGATTGAGAATGAGACTAATTAGCATAAGAAGCAAGGGAACCATTTAGCCAGTAGAATAAGAGAACTGTTTAGTCAATGAGCATTAATTCCTTTTTTTGCAAAAATGTATAAATAATGAGCAGTTTTGAACACCTTAGGACCCCCACCACCAAGAAGCCAAGGGTGAAGAAGGACCAGTGGAGTGCTGCTGGATCCATTGGTGGTGACTGTCTTCTGCTTGATCTTGCTCTCTCCCAACCCCCTCATTTCTATTTATATCTATCTCTCTACCTCACTTTTACTGTTAAATAAAATCCATATTATTGACTTCATCATATAGTCTGGTTTGCACCTTAATTCGAGCAGAGGCATCTCTCACTAACTGGATCTTAACAAGATCCTAGCTGGAGAGGGAATGGGGTGGACTGCTGGGCCAAATAACTGAGCAATAAAAAAGATCTTCTTTGCAAGCACGGATGTACCAGCAGCTCAGTAAATGGAATCAGCTGCAAAAAACCAACCAAACCTACAGAAACCGAACAGAAAACCCAACCACCACTAAAAATTGGAAAAAAAACCCCACTCAAAAACCAAAAAAATCAACACTGCAATATCCTGAACCAATTTTGAGAGATTCCAGTATGCCCTTCAGCAAGCTCCTCTCTTTGACACTTTTTTCTTAGGGATTTTTTCCTCTTGAGTCATTTATTTATGAACCCAGAAGTGTCTCACTCATGGCTCTGTAGTCCCACACTCAGAGCCAGCTGATATTTCTGTAATGAAGCAATAACTTTCAGTCAAAAAATTAGTCAATGTAAAATACTACTTGGCTTACAAAAGAATGAACAGATTCTTGGTGACTGGGCTGTTGCTTCGTAGCTAGCTATTCTGCACTTCACTAATCATCTCAAAAGAGCAAACAAAGAAAACCACTGAACACTGAAATCCAAATTTCATTTACCTTAAAGTTATCCATATTATTTGTAGACCAGACATTTTAATCTTACTAAAAATGATAATTAACAAAGGAAGCCAGGAACAGAGGAATTTTGACCTTGAGTACAGATTAGGAAGAACATTTATCTTGGAACTGCTGAAAGCATTTCTTATCTTAGACTTAGGAGATATTCCTCCTAGGGAGCTTGAGAGCAGTACAAGCACCGTGTCTCTATTCCTTGATGTATTGTGTCCAATCACTTTTTATTTCACAGTTCATTATCAAGAAACATTAACTTGTGTAAGAATGAAACTGAGTTTCCATGGAAGCTTGCTTACACTCAAAAGATAATTCAGATGAAGAATTACATGCATGATTTTTTAGTCCCTGTACATTTTGGCTGGAGGTTTCAAAGAAAACTGAAATAAAAAGAAACAATCAGATACGTAAAAGCAGAAGGAAGAGTCTGCTGGTCTGTCAGAGACTGGTGCTATCAGTTATCTTTGCTGGTTAAATAGGTAAGGATAATGTCAACAGCTGAGTAAAAAAAACTTATTTCAGTGTATAATCCCATTGCTTTTAATAAGAATACTTGACATTTTAATAAGAATACTTTAGGATGATGTACTACTACACACAAGAAATTCTGGAATCAGAATGTCAGTTGTTAAATGCAATTCCCATATAAGCAAACGTCACTCAAATTTCCTAAAAAAGTTTGGTTCACAGCTTTTAAAAACTTGGTATGCCTTCATTGACTGAATGCATGATTTCAAAGAGCTCTCTATGATTAAATACAGGACAGAATTTTGGTATACTCTTTTTTTTTTTTAATTTGAAAGGCCTATATCAGGCTATATAATGTTTCTAGGATACATATAAGAGACGAAAAGGTAATGAAGTAATATCAGATACTATGTTGGTATCCAAGTAAATTGCACAAGGTAGAGTCTCTGAGCCTGGCCGCTGTTGCCAAGTTTCTAAAAGGCTTTTTTAAATTATTGGCATAATAGCACTATAGAAATGATGGAGTGGTCCTCACCTTCATCCCAGTAGAAATATATATACACATATGTATATATATTCCTTGCCAGAAACAAAGTGAGAATACCTAATGCAGGACTGAAGCTCTTCTATTCAGCCTTATCCTACATCTTAAAAGAAACTTACCCTCCTAACAACAAATTGAGTTTTTCTGTTTTCAGATGAAAATCCTTAAATAATTTTGCAGCAATACACATTCTATACCACTATCACACCATGGAAACATGAAATACTAGCAGCACTCTTTTATTGACTCGTGTATTTAATGATTCTCTCAGAATTCTCTTCAGTCATTATGAGGACAGACTGGACGTTGGCAGAGTTAGAAAGCTACAAAGCATCTCCGCCTTTTAAACTGAGACAGCATGAGACAGAGCAGGTGTTATCTTATGGGTATGTATGCTTAAATATTTTATGGGATGTGTAATGCATCGTACTAGCAATGAAGGTTATGTTTCTTTGTCTGCAGAGACAAATATGTAACCAGTGAGAGCACAACTTCTTTATTGTTTGCAAGATAATGACAAGAGCAGCAGCAGCAGCTGCTGAATTAAACCTTCCTTTAACTCCCACTATGCTGGAATGAGGAGAGTGCAAATTTGGGTTCAATTCTGTACACAAGCGAGTGATAACATACAGTGTACAAATGCAGCATCATAAATGGGCTTTCATACAACTATTAGCTTTGGTGCCCCTTCAAAAGTGCATAACAGATACTGTAAAAAACAGCTGTGCAACTTCTCTCTGTGATCAGATATGTCATCTCAGTCAACAATGCAAATATAATCCATCACACAGAGAGTTGCCATGGGAAAGTGGGAACATTCCGGGGTTAAGTACCCTCTCTTCCAAGAGGGCCCAAGTTAAAATGCTGGGTTTGACACCAATTTTCTGTAGGACTTCAGGCTATTCGTGTATTTCATCTGCTCTGACTGTAATATCTGTGAAAGAAGAGAGAATACTGACTCACCTACCTCAAAGGCAAACTAAAGATTAATTAGTTTGTGCTTGTATAGAGCTTTGAAAATGTCAAGGCCATATAACTACTGTTAAATAAATGGCAAAGAGTCAGATTGGACAAGTACAGAGCAGGACTGCAAGAGGTTTATCATTGTGTCTTAGTCATTATCTGTAACAGTATCCAGAAAAGATTTCTTATAGTAGATATAGGTAGTTAGAAGAAAAGAGTAGAGCTGTTTCACAGAAATATTTCTTCAGTGAATGTAAAAGCAAATGAGAGGAAGCACAATTTCTACTTTCCTGAGCTTTTAGATTCAGCAGGTAATACATCTATCTCATTTGGTTCATCTTTTACTGAAGTAGTATTCAAATACTCCGGTGTTATACATATAGAAAGGTCCTGTCCATCCGAATGGGAAATAAAAAGTAATAAAAAATATCCCTTCCTGAAAGACCAGAGCCATAGGCCTGAATGTTAGTTAATCTGCTTCCATTCTACTTCTTTATAAAATGAGGAACATCACCATTGTAAGCTCTGAATTTTTCACATAAATCTGTAGTAATCAATGTCCCAAGATGACAGTTGGTATATGTGATGTATTTTTTTCATAGTAGAGAGATTACTTAGCAACAGTGTCAGAAAATCCAGCTCTTCACCCTGCTGCCATCTCAAGTAGTACACAAAACTTCCTAAATATCCTCATTCACTCTCAGAAAAATTCTCTTAAGTTTCCTAGTTTATCACCAGCAGTCACAATGTTCTTATTTTTCAGTTCCCACCATCCTTTGAGGACATCAGACTATCTAAATTTGCTGGTACAGAATTATTAGTCATTTTAAATCTGCTCTTTCCTGTCAGTGCCAATTGCCCATTTCTTAATATTCTGGTACTAGAGATATACCAACCACCATATCAGGGCTCTCAAATCATTCCACCCTGCATCAGTAGGATGATACAAACCAGCTGGAGAAAAATGGATCTTAATTTTACTGTGTTTATCTGTTTTTAAATGTACAAGCATGTTTGCCCAGGACTGAACATTACCATGTAAAGTTACAACGCTATAGAGATATTTAATGAAAAGCAAGAAGGGTGAAATTGAATCTAGAAACTGAGGTTACTGTAAAAGTTACATTTGGGCTGTTACTGGTAGGATTTTTTTTAAGGAAGGAAGCAGAAGCATTGTGAAAGAATACAAGTTTTTCAAAAATAAAAATCAAACCATACCTTTCCATTTAAAATTGTTGGGTGTACAGAACTATGACCGTGTAAAACTCCAGCCCCGGGAGCTGCTGGCTCATGGGATTGGCTATGAGTTTTACTTTAATACATAGATATAGCCTTCTTTAATACCTCGAGATAGCGTCAAGAGAATAAGCCATAGGTTTGTTTCCAAGGAATGTTTTTATTAATTTAGGGGAGCAAATAAGGGGACTTGGTCAAAGTTCAGAAGGACACCACACATGCTAGACAAAAATGTCACAGTACTAACTCAGCATATACTATTAATCCACAACATTTAAGTCAAAATCCAATAAACCAACAACACTTAAGTCAAGATCCTGTAAACCGACAATATTTAAGGCAAAATCCAACCAATTCTGTGGAGGATCATTATAAAGACAGAGAAAGCGAGTTATACAATCAATTCAAAAACAACCTTGAAAGTTCTCTTTAAGTGGTTTATTATATGGAATCCCCGGCTATCATATTTCCCTATACAGTTCTATTCCTATTATATGTAAAACCTTTCTCCATTGCCTCTGGTTACCAAACCCCTCCCTTTACTCCTCCCACATACTCCAAATCAGGTTATGTCCCCTTCTTCCCATACCATACTTGTTAAACTCCTCCCCTGTTCCAGACCCTTCTGTGACAGTCCCTATAAAAGGGGCTGTCGCCATGTTAATAAAGCTCACTCCCCACTGGTTCCTGAGGCTGTGTGTCAGTGTGATTTCCATCGCCCTGTGTCACAGCTTCAGTGGCTCGGAGCGCATGGCACAGCCTGCCTGCTAGCCGTGGAATAACATCTGCTCTACCCCGGAGTGGGCCTGCCTTCCATTCCCGCGGCCTGCGGCACAATTCCACAACACTTGCAGAAAGATCCAATCCTCCAGGTCCAAACCACCCCCAGCATCAAAAAAGGAACAAAGAAAGAGAAGCAGAGGGATCAAGAAGAGAGAAGGAGAAGGAGGGACAGATTATATAGCTACTATCGAAGCTCTGTAGAAGACTGTTGGGAGCCGGTTTTTTGAGAAAATGTGTTTTAAGTTTTGGGTTATGTTATTGCATTATGTATTGTATTATTCCCTTCATTGTACCCCATTTTCCCTGCACCCTGCATTTCTATTGGCCAGTGTTGCTGCATTGCAGAATCAACCTTATGTGGTCATTTCTTCCTTATATAGTTAAGCTCCGCCTCTTGTTCCAAAGCCTTCTCTACCAAACACTATAAAAGGCTTGAACCATGTTGATTGTAAGTTTAGCGTTCTCACTGTCTCTGGCAATCTGAGCTGCCTTAGGAGCTGCAGGAGTTGTGGTGTGTTATGGTTTTCCCAGGCTGTCTGTGACTGACAGCTACTCCAGGGCTTCCCTATGTGGTCTCCAGGGCCTGCCATGAGGGACAAAACACCACCCCACCTTCATGAGGTTTGACCCATCCCTTCCCGCTACACACACACACACGCTACCCAAAAGGTGGTTCTGACACAATAATAACTGATCTGGTGTCTAACAGACCTCTGCACCAGTATGATGAATTATGTGTAAAAATGACTTCAGGGGGCATCACCTCTTTCAGATACTCTACACAAAGGTCTTGAATTTATTACAGAATTATCTGTACATAAACACACTCTTATACACAAACAAAGCTAGTCTGTAGATTTACAGTGTAGGCAGATAATTCCACTTCATTAATTAGATTCACATGAGAGGGAACTTACGAGACAAGCTTATTTTTGCTAAATATTCAATTTTTATTTTTATAGACTCACATAGCCTTTTCAGTCAAGTTCTATGTATCTACAGGTTTTCAAAGTTAAATCCTCATGAAGGGCAAAAATCAACAGCAACTTATCAAAGACTGGCAGGAGAGCTGAATGATAGTATGGCAAAACTGTGCAAGTAATAACTCGGTGGAGTAGAACAAGGAGCATCACACATTCCCACCACTGCACCAGGTTCCACACAGTCATCACTCTAAACACTACACCCACTGACACTCACCCCATGATTATCTTCTCAGGTTATATTCCTCCTGAGCATCCTGAATATTTGATTTATTTGCACTATTAATTTATCCACTCATCTGTGATCCTCTAGGTATTTAATTGATTGCCTTTAATTGATCTATCCATCTGTGATATCTTAGTCATTTAATTGATTGTTTTTATTGATCTAAACACCTTGAAGCCTTGTTGTCACCTAGATGGATCAAAAGTCACTGTCTGATATCATTTATGTCTCTTGATTCTTTGTATATATTTATGCACTATCATCCTCTAAGGGACATGGGGCGGTGGAGGAAAACAAAGACCTGAAGTTTCATCATGTTCTGACCTGTCATGGCCAGGTGCTGGCCACTGATTTCAGTGCTACTATTTGGGCATCAGGGCAACCATTCTCTTTGTGAAATGCAGGCTTTATTCAAACAAAACATGAAGACCAAAATAAAATTAAAAGAAAAGAATTATGCATAACAGCAAGATTTTCAGAATGCCAGCAAGGTGATAAATCTCTTACTTATCCTGATTTGCAATGCAAGTGAATTCCATATGGAAGATCTCTTTCAAGAAAACTTTGGCCCAGCAGTCAAGTACTACTGACAAAGAGACTGTCATTACTGATTTTAGCTCTCACACAACAGGGGCACCACTGCCAATGGTGGGTGTGATAAAGGTATTCTGAATAATGAATGGCATAAAGGGTATCTTTTTCACTTAATAAGCCTTTGGGCACAGAATTAAAGGCATAGGAGATAATACCTGATATAACAAATTATATGTAAAAGTGTCATTTTATGTAAAATTATGTAAAATATATGTAAAATATATGAGAATCTTGTTCTGGCTGGCACACTTAGATATAAGCTATAAAATGTGACAGCTCTGGTGAAGGCAGACAAGAAACTAGTAGGACTTAGAAAAGGAATTGATGGTTTGCTTTAGTAAGAAAGTATTTGATGTACTTTAACAGTATCCTGGACACCTCTGTGTATTGCCCAATTACAGCAGTTCCTAATCCAGCAGTTAATAAAGCAATAAAGAGAGAGAAGAGAAGGAATTAGGTATTAGCAAACTTTCACATGCTCTGCTCTATGCTTAGAAACTCAAATCAGTAGGAACTTCAAGTAAACAAATAGAGCAACCAGATAAGCAGTACAGAAAACAGAGAGAGGAGAAATTGAAATAAGTTCACAGAGGTGGAAAGTAAGCCCCGAAGCAGAAAGGAAAAACACAGGAGAAAAGAAAAAGTAATGGGTGCAGACTTAAGGTTAAGGTGAGTCAGTAAAACTGTAGTGGAGATCTCAAAAGCAAGGAAAATTAAAAAAAAAAATCTATAATGAGGGTAACAAAACATAACAGATCACAACACACATAAGAATTACTATCTTGCATCTGACTCTTGATTCACAAATTCTGTAGCACAACTCTGACACTGACCAGCACTGAAAACCTCACTGGAAGGAGGAAAGCCAGAGTAGAGAAAATAAAAGTTCTTAGCTTCCTAGCTTCTAGCTGTGCCTGAAAACTCTGTATCTTAGGTAAGAGTCTTGTCTTTTTTTCACATTTGTCCTCTGCATATGCCATTACTGTCCTGGCAAGCATCCTGCATTCCACAGACTAATCACATACTGTTTGACAAAATAATCCTTCACTGACTTTGATTTTTTGCGTGTTTGACAATATTTTTTCACTAGAAAATATTCTAATCTACCTATTTCAGAACATTTGCTTTTCCTATTTTTCTGTCTGTATTTTTGATTTTCTCTTTGTACTGGTACATAGCCAGACTGAAATGGGTTTATCCTGACCACACAAATGTACCACCACCACAAGCATTCACAGCAGAAAGTGTGCCTTCTGACAGTGCTCTAACAAGTGCATAACAATATACATATTTAAGAACATTTCATAAAACAAATTAAAAAGGAAAATAAGATCAAAACCCTAAGAAAAATGAGGTGCTCCATACTAGAGTTTTCTCTGTAAGAAGATAAAAGAAAGAATCTACCTGATCAGTGTTAGTATTATTCACATCATATATTTTCTCCCTGAGAAAATAATGAAACAAAATTAAAAAAAATAATTCATTCAATAGGTAAAACAGACATCTGTCTATACTATCTGTCCTGGATCTCTGCAGTCATAAATTTCATAAGCAGTATAATATACCTACTTCGGGGTATTTCATCCTCTAATAAGCTCAGTTAAAACTCCTTCCTGTCTTTGGAGCTCTGTCCTTCTTCATGGGACTCCATTTTTGACTTGGTTGTCAAGTGTCCTGGAACATTCCTGTAAAGGCATGCAGGAATAAATAGTGGCAGACTGCAAAACCTGTCCAAAACAGTTCAAGAGGTTTACTTTAGTTTTAATATATCCTAAAAGCATGAACCAAAGCAGTCAGTTTCTTCATAATTCCACTGAAGGTAAATATCCCCTCAAGCATCTGGCTGCCATGGCTGCCTTGAAAATTCCCCTTGCTACTGGCAGTGTAACTTTGCTACACACCCAGCGCTGTAGCACTTCATGAGATTCGCTCTTGTCAAAGATATACTGAGTTGTTGAGCAAAAAACTGCTCCTCAAGTGCCTAGTGGGCATGATCCCACAGTGCTTCAAGACCCACCTGCACACCTGAGTTTGGTCGTTATGGGTTTGCCACCAAAGTAGTCTTCAAGAATATCAGCCTGTGGACCACTGTTACCAAGAAAGTGGCCATTATGACTAAAACCATCTGCCTGGTACACCAAGTACACTAAAGCTACATCCACCCAGGATGTCTTAAACTGACGTATAGGACTGAGTACATTTTCTCTAGGCCCTGAATCCCTTCTCAAGGTTCCTGGGCTAAGGCTTGATTTAAGCTTGGCAGTTCTGATTTGGATGTGAATACAAGCTCATACTCACACTCAACAGACACTAGCTGATTACAGCTACTGGTTTTGACAGCTCACTGTTCACTGCATCCACAGTGATGCAACGTCTGAGATGCAGCAGTCCTGGATGTGACTCCTGACCACTGAAAAACAAATTTGCCTCTGTTACTGGTTTGTTAATAAATTATTCTAGTACCTCTCTCCTGGCAATGTTCATAGAAAATAAATAAATCAAACTCACAAACATGTATATTTTGTCATCTGTCTTTCTTGGTTCTATCATTTTCCCTCAGACAGAGAAATAAAAAACAACTTTGAAACATAGACATTTGTTTACATCTATTTCATAAAGCTTTAGTCTCTCAGTTTTCTCACCAATGTTGTCCTCTGTCTCTCAATTTCTACATTTCATCTCCATTTTAAGCACTATGAAGTGTTATTTGGTGGTGAATCAGAGTTCAGTATTTTAATTACGAATAGGTGGGTCAATGACTATATTGGAGAAAAACACTTTAAGATCAGGAAGATGTTTAAAGCGATTACCCTACTACCAATCTAATATCTAGTCTGTGCAGGGAAAAGTTAAATTTGAAGGAAAGCTTTTGAGAAGACCAGCACTTGAGACATCAGTGTTTTCAGGGAAGAATGATCTTGGAGACAGACAGCAAAGTAAACCGCTCTGTTGACTTAACCAACCCTCTGCACTCTGCCTGTTGTCTTCAGGGACAATTTATCAAACTCATATAAGCTTCATCTGTTTTTTCCTTCAGGGAGAAGATCAAGTTTAGTGGTAATTAAATTCTAAACAAAGCTTTAAATTGTCTTTGTTACAAATAAAATGGTGATTTTGTCCTTCATTCTTATTCAGCAGACCTACCTGCTGAGCTCAAATCCACATGTCCCCAAAGCAATCTTTTCTCATTTTATGTGATCAGTCAAATTTCTTGATGAGACTTCAATTTCTATAAGGAAACACAATAATGTATTTAAATATGTTTTTGAGTAAAAACTCCTAAACTTAGCTTTTCTTATAACACTCCAATTTTCATAGCTATTGCCTAGAAACTAAATTTCAGCTACGAATGTATTGATACATAAATTGCAAAATAAGAAATAATAACTTTAAAAAATTCCTCTTTAGAGAAATTTGATTTAAACTCACCATCCACCTCTAACAGAAATTAAATTTCTATTTTCTTTAACTTTACTCCACTTATTCCATAATGTTCATAACCCAGGCAGGTCTGATCTAAATCTTCATCCATTTTTTAGTCCCTCTCCTCTGTCTACATTCTGACTTAGGCTGTTGAGCTGTTCAAGCCATATACTTTATTAGTCTCCATTTCAAATAATACAGATTCTTCTTTTTCTTGCCCCTTAGGCTTTGTAAGACGAAAGCAGGAATGAATATTACTTTAAAGAAGGGAAATAATTTACATTCGAAGCCATGTAGCGAAAATGTTGCAGCGGAAGCCTTGGACTGATTCGACTCTTTCAAAGCTTTTCTGTGACTTAGATTGATTGGATTTGCCCATGGCACTCCTGGTCATAATGATACTGTGGTTATTTAAGCAGCAAGTAACTTATGGATAGACTGAACATGTTAACTTCGAATTTCCTGGCTTTCATCACTTTGCATTTTCCACAGTTTGTATTCAAGAATAGTGCAGTATACTTTGTGTGGTAGTGTGGTATTTACTGCAGCTGTCATTCCATTACTTTCCTTGTTGGACTTTTGCTGCTTATTTTTGTGGAAACATGTCTAAGTTCTTTCCACATTGGGTGTGTGATAGGCATGCCAAGGCAGTTATACTGGTACTGGCACTCTTTAAAGTAGATGGGCCTCTGTGCCTCCCTTGCCCAGAAAAAATTATAAGGCAGCAGACTGGTATGGCTACTTGTGAGGAAATGGGGTAAGGAGAGTTCTCGCAGTCTCTGAATAAAGAGTTGAGCCGTCTGCAGGACTTGTCACAGCTTTACAGTGCAGCGTCTTGTCACTTTATGATGTTGCACAAGTCACTCACAGTAGCAGAGTATTTCCCCTCTTCAAACAGCACCTCTTGTGCTTCCATGTGACATGTTCTTTGCCACTTCTGGAGGATCCATCAGGTGGACAGAAGGGAAGGAACCAGTACATTGCTGTTCTTTGGGGAAACTGCCTCACAGCCCAGTGCATTTGCTTTGCCCTTGTTCTGCATTCTTTCCTTTTGCCTGCAAGCTCTTATCATATTAGTCATCCCTGTTCCTTCACATGATTAAGAGACAGTAACCTTTTACTTCTGTGATACTATGCTGGTTTTATTTCTATTTGTAGCACTCCTTTTATAGCTGTCTTCACTTGCATCCCACACACAGACATCTCCTCTCTTGTATTCAATGTGCAAATAATAATTTCCTGTCATGAATTTCCTATATGAATGTATTTTTTTTCAGTTAAAAAAAAAAAGCTACATGAATATCTTCAACTTTATTTTAAAATTCTAAAGGACAAAGTTATTTTTAATTATGCCTGAAAAATGCATTATGGTTGTGACTGAGGGCAGTTGACATGAATTTTTATATCTTTGAAGAAGAGCATGAGGAATGTAAACAAATATTTTTCTGAGGCTGTAAGATTTTAAGCATGACTTTTACACTTTTTTTTTTTTACCCCTTGCCTTTAAAATACTCACAACAGACTTGTTTCTGGAGATGTCTTTTAGAGTTTTCTGCTCGCTTTGGTTTCAGAAGGAGGAAGAACCATTTACAGATACCATACAATAAAGATATTAGTTTTTTATTTTAGTTTTCTGCTTTGTATTTGATCTGGCATTACAGGAGTTTATGGTAACTTATCTGGATAGAAGAGATGCTATCACATTGTGAGGATATATAGTGTCCAAAGTAATTTAATATCAGAGGCTACAGAGACAAGTTGTTAAAGCACCACGGGACATGAACTGCATCACAGGAAAAGTATATTTTAAGAAGAAGTAGGGCTTGGTAAGGAATTAGGCTTACATTCATCTTCCTAAAATTCAGATTTAAATTTATATTACCAGTTCAGCAGCTCTCTGGCTACAACTTAGATGCACAAAACGAAGACTAAATTGCTTACAAGGATACTTTGGGTTTTAGTTTACTCTTTGAAATAACAGAAAATACTGGAGTGTAAAAGTTATGAGAATACTCAGAGTCTTAGGGAACTATTAAGAAAAAGAATGAAATACAAAATCATTTAAATGATGACAAGAGAAGAATAAGACCTATTCATGGGAAAAATCCCTTTCCCGACTTTTTACTAACCATATAAAACAATCTTACCCAGACTATGTACACCACTAACAGAAAAAAATGAAAAGTGTGGGGATTTTTTTAGTATAGCTTATAAATTTCTTTATGTATCAT
Organism: Cephalopterus ornatus; assembly: GCA_013396775.1. Classification (NCBI taxonomy): domain Eukaryota; kingdom Metazoa; phylum Chordata; class Aves; order Passeriformes; family Cotingidae; genus Cephalopterus; species Cephalopterus ornatus. The sequence goes on along the minus strand of VZRE01015723.1, from coordinate 38,390 downwards.
CTGCTCTTAATATTTTATCCTAATTTTATCTTAATGTTTTATCCTGGAACTGATTGTTTCAGAGGTAGGTAGCTCTGAATAGAGCTAGCATAATATTAGATATTGCAAACCAAGTAAAAAACATTATAATGACTGGGATAGGCCAGTCTTTTACTCTCCTGTCTCAAAGTTACAGAAGAAGCAAAGAGAAACATATGCTTATGGGAGATGGGCATCAAAACCACATGAATGATATCATACAACAACATGTCTTATACGTGTGGAAAAAAACCCCTGGATTATTTAAGGTGAAACTCAACAAACACAAATTCGGAAGTTTGTGCTAGAGAAAAAAGAGTCAGCATTTGATGTTTCAAACAGTAAAGCATTTTCCACAGGAGTTTAATGAGAAATCTTAGTGAATTAACTGTTTTGTAGAATATGTTCAGCAGATACAATTCCAGAATTACAATTCTTCATTTTACATCAACAGCAGCTGATTATATGTCATTAGCTTTAAATACAGATGTGAAGATTTTCTTGATGTCTAGTTTGGTGATACAAAGTCATGATGACTCTTAACTACAAAGTGGAAGTTCAAGTATATATTATGAGAGTACTCAGCTCCTCCAGAGCCAATGTCTTTGCCATGTGCACATTATTTAAGTTCATTCTTTGTAAATCAGCATCTCAAGGAGAGTTCTTTATGTGGCTATTTAAAACTAAATCCTAGGTTACAAACAGTGGGACAATTTCCCCTGATTTCCATGAAAGAAGTACTAAGTACCATTTGGAAGCAGAGTTTTAGAGAGTGTTAAAAAGCAGAAATAGTAACAATGGAAGATACAGGAGAATTAACACCATAAATTCTAATACCTCTGCTATAGTCACAGTTTGTTATCTAAATATGTAATAAAAACATATTAAAAATATGTATTGTGTGTTACATTTTTGAAAAATATTTTTGAGAATATTTTTGTTACCAGATTAATATGTCCTTCTAGTATGTGAAACAAGTGTTTCTTCTGTGCGTCTAATATAACGAGATACTTAAAATCTGCAGTTTCATATGCATTCATAGGTCTACATGACTGACTGACAAAACAAGTGTATTACACTATGTTAGCTCCAAAACAGCAGGCCTGCTATTTTAATATGAAGTTCCTCCTAGGCCACACATGTGTACACCTGGTTTAATTCATAAATTCATTAAAATTACTGACTTAGCAGCCCTCTCAGAAGAAATAAGAAATGAAAATGGAAAAAACAAATTGAAAGGACAAGTCAAACCTGCCACTGCTGCTAGGGCAGCAATAATTGCACTATTACATTAGTTAACTATATTTCAGCATATCAGCAGTACTTGAATTGAGATATTTCAAATGCACATGATCTTCATGGCCATTATTCTCAATGAGATGTCCTCAAAATAACACATTTATCTGCAACACTGTCTCCTTCAAATAACACTAAAAATTTTCTTGTTTTAAAGTCACAGTTAACTATTTACCTGAACCACTTGAAAGAATCCCATATTTTTGCTGCTGTTAAAAACAACATTTCACTGCTAATAATATCACAAAGATATTGTCAGCTAGGTCTGAAAGCCAGACCTCCTGCACAGCAGGAGTTCTGCTAGATTATGTAAAATTATTTTTCTTGATAATAGGAACTACTTGAAAGATTCCAGAATGATTTTGCTATCAATTAGAAGTGATGAAACATCTGGTTTGATGTATTAACTGGGTTTGTTTTGCAGCAGAATTTTGATTTCTTTTAAGAACTGAAGGAGAAAATTTATAATTTGAAGTTTCAACTCATTGAAAGACCATTGTTCTGTCCAAGTAAAAGTAAATGAGGTATATTACACGAAGTTATAGATGTCTTTACAGGGAAAAAAAAATAAAAAAAACTCCAGAATTTAACACTTCTGATAAAAACTAGGGAAAAACAGTCCCTTAAAGCTTTAGTATGGGGAAGCTGTGGGGAAATATTAAACCCCAACAACAATAAAACAAAAACAAAGAAAGAAACAAACAAAAACCAACCAAGCAAAAACCCAACAAAGTCCCCAAACAAACAAGAAGCCCCAAAATAAACAAACAAAACCAAAACCCCACAACACAAACAAAACAACCCCACACAACACAAACCAAATCCCACAAGCTCTGCTTGCACTAAATTATATGCATGTACTTTTAAAAGTAAAGAATGTAAAGTAAGCCTTTATATATTTGGTACAAAGAGAACCTAAACACAAAGCTCAGGCAGACTCGCCTTCCTGGAGTACTTAAAGAAATAGAGATAATACCGTTCACATGATCAAACATTTTAAATATAGGTAGTCATTACATACTTTAGGAGACATTATTGGCTAATTCAGAATAAAAGCAGAAAGAATTTAACCACATTATTGAAAAAAATATCTATTTGCATGTAGATTTCCTGAGTGTTTGCTTATGGTAGAAATCTGAGCAAGTTGCAAATGATTCTGAAACATTATGCATTTATTTGTTTGTTTTGGTAATAAAAGCAGTAATTACGCAAGTATCATTTTCTTCCAACAACTGTGAAAAGAATGCTAGATAATTTAAGAAGGTATTTTTTTTTATTTTCACTCTTTCACTGTTAGCTATCTGCACTGCACCTGGTGAAATTGATAAGATGAGCAGGCAGGTACGTACATGCTGTATTAAAATAGAGCAAAAGCACATTAAAATTTCAAAGATATTTGTCTTCTATGTACCTTTAAAAGTAAATCCTTAGCCATTCCCTTAGGTACTAATGTGATTTAACATTGCATTTAAGTAGATTCTTAAATTGTAACACTAGAATTGCAATAAATGTTTTTTGTCCACAAAGCAGGTTTTGATGCCTGAAAAATTAGGTAAAACTGAAATAATCCCAGATTTAACTGAATCAGAATTTAGTCCATATCATTTATTAGAAATTGGAGAAGCATCTATAAAGCCCTTGTCATGGCTGTTGCTTTAGAGCAGATGATAAGGGATGTAAACATGAATAAGAAAAAAAACATTTACAACTTTTTCACTATTGAATTTATGTTTAAAATCATGAATTCTAATAAATTTTTAGGGCTGTGAAAATAATGTGTAGTCTTACTTCTCATAAATGTTATTCAAATTTTTAAAGCTCTACAAATTCAGTATTTGATGTTTATGACCCATGGCAAGTTAAATCTGACTGTAGCATTTCACTTTATAAAGCTATGTATCAACCAGAGCTATATTTTAAGGTCAGGAATTTGGCTTTGAGTTTGTTATAGTCAGGAAGTAAGGATTCATTGTCTTTTGCACACATTAAAGGGACACATCCTACAAAATCTGAAGCCAGGGTTAAAAGTTTTGATCCAAAGATATCTAGTTGCCTTAGCTTTCTGGTTGCCCTAGAACTCACTGACAGGCTCGTCCTCAGGGCTAATTCAAAGGTTGAACTGAGACTGAAAAAAAACCCAAAAATAGAAGACTTAGGCAAATCAAAGATAGCTTTCAAAAACTTTTAAAATAAAAATGCTGCAGGTTTCAGCAGCTTTACAAAACCTTTTTACCTTCTATTTTGAATTGACTTGAAGAAAAAAACCCACATAAATTTAAAAAATACAGCTTAAGTAATGGTTTGGGAACGCATGAAAAGACATCTGAGTTGTACTTTTTACTTCAAGAGCACAACACAAATATGTGCTAAGGGTTCTCACATGTAACTTTTCTGGGAATCATTCTAGGGAGTAACCGTCTTCCTGGGCTTGTCTCTGCCTTTGGACAAGAGAGGGCGAACAAGGAAACAAAGGAGTCTGGAGTAAGGAACTTTGCACCTGCAGCAAGTTATATCCCCAGCTCAAAGTCCACCTGTAAGGTTATGTACCAAACATCAGGGAGAAAGCAATAGATGGGGGACTAAAAAAGATGTATGGCCTAATGACTGAGTTCAACAAGTGGGGTATGCAACAATCCAACACTCAATTAATATGTTTACATATAGAATCCATCCAAATTTTCTGATTCTGAGTTCTTCCTGGTTGCACTGAGTGTGGATGGGGCACATGTCACACCCAAGTCTAGTGTCACTTGCCTAGTTTCCGGCTGAACTGGCAATGTACACTGGAAGCAAAAATGCACTGAGCCTTCCTGGTAAGATCCTTGCCAGGTAAACCATCAGAGCCCCATCATGATACTGACTCAAACCATGTTTTGCTGTGAAGAAAAAGAAAGGAAAAAGGGAAACAAATAAATATAATAAATAAATAAAATAGAAAAAAAACACAACGAAGAAAAACTCCAACAGTTCTTGGTTGTTTACTAAAAATGTTGCAGCCCATGATAAGGGTAAGAAATCATCTGGGATAAATGACTGATAAAACATACATGAGAGCAAAAGCCTCTGGGAACTGTAATCACTGGGAAGTGGGAGTACCAAAATAGTTAGATGGATGACTCAAGAGCTGAAAAGGAAAAAGCTCCACTCAGTTAGGAGCTTTGCTGTAAAATATTAAAGTCTGCATTATATCTGAATCCCATTCTCAGGATCCCAATGAAAATACACATCCAAAGATCCATGTTTTAAAGAGGAACTTCATATACTGGTAACAAAAGAGAGTTACTGTATGTTAAATGCCCATGTAGAGAAATATGATTGATCAGGAGTTCAACCTCATCTCAGCGTCACGTCAGTTCAGTACAGAGAGTAGAAAGATTGTAACAAACAGAAAGTATATCCATACTGACTATGCAGAAGGCAAGCACCAAATGGTAGGGTCTTTGACAACTGTCTTTGACAGTTTTTTTTCTTTCTCATTCTACTTTGTTTGTTTGTTTTCTGAACTGTAGATACTCTGCACAGTGGCCTGTGCAATGTACCAACATCAATTTAAAAAGCCTTTACTCCCTTCACACCATCAGGTGCCAAGGCACTGGAACAACACTTGGAGGAGGACATGCTGTCAGTGGGACATACAGGTACCTCTGGATGAGTCCAGATGACTCCCAAAATTGCAGGAACCAAAGGGTGAAGGGGAAGGAAGGTCTGAGCTCAAAGTAGACTGAAAAACTAGTTTTATGAGACAAGGGGATTATCACATAAAGAGCAGCTGTTGCAGCTGGAATTGCTTGTACCTGAAATGGAGGCATGCTTGCTGACCTAGTATTGAAGGTCAGCCACATACACCTTAAGTGCGCGGTATTCGTAAAGGCACCAATTTAATGGATCCTGCCAGCAGCCTGGAACAAACCAGGCTCACGTGTGCCTTGACCATGTTAAAACATATTTATTCCGTTGAAAAGCACAAACAACTTCTGTGTTTTCCTATTGTAGGTCATAATTATTAGACCACCCCAAATTTGTATAGTCAAGATGCCTTTAATCATTAGAGGAAGGAGGGAGGAAAGAATGAAAGGAGACAGAGGAAACGAAAACAACACTAAATAAAGCCATTTCCTGATTCAAGGATGTGTATACAGTTTTAAATGTCTCACGTGCATTTTTATGGAACAGTTGTTCGTTCATTTGGTTGTTTGTTTTCTCAATAGGGTTCATGAGAAAGGCACAAAGCGCATTGAAGTTTAGGGGATCTTTACTATTTAATTCAATCTACAGGACTGCATGCATACCTTGATAATTATTATGCTTTCCATAAACCACCACAAAGACTTTGTCTGCCAGCGTAGTAAATGTCCACATTTTTGTGGGATTTCGGTTGTTTTGTTTTGTTTTAGTCTTCCCCTTACCTGAATGTAAATTAACATTTATTTATTTTTGTATGAGTAATTCAGTTGGGATGTTGACTGAGAGGTATTCTTGAGAAACTGCTTTTCAACACAAATGCTCAGTTATATGATTGAGCATCACATGATTACATGATAAAATTTAATAACCATACTCTTTTGAGGCTTTCTATGCTTACTCCATCTACGTGTTTAATGAGTTCTGTAAACTTCTAATACTTCTATAAAACAACACAAATTCCCCAAAAATATTTAACATAAGAGTTTCTTCTCATTTCTTCTCTCACGAAAACATGATTTCCTTGTGTAATGCTGTATAGCAAACCGAAATTAAATCCCTGAAGCACTACTGTTTTCCTCTGTAATAGTAATTTATTCTAGGTTACCTTGAGAGGGGAATGAGTAAAGAGGTTGAAATAATTTGTGCTAAAAAAAAAGGTGAAACAGGAAAAGGATTCTCTTTTTGTCTTGTGTTTAGGAAATATGTTCTTATATCACTGTCTTTAATCCATTAATCCTCTGTAGGCTGCTAAATATTACATAGAGGATTTTGAGCAGGGCTGAGGGCAGTTTTGGTGTTGGAGGCTTTTTGGTAGTTGTTTTTGAATTGTTAGCTGATGGTGTGCTCAATCACGTCATGGACGTGCAAGCTGATTTTTCATCAGCCAGCCATTAATAAAATCCTCTTGCATGGATAGACCTGTAGCAATTATTTCAGACTGCAACAAAACATCTCTCAATTTTTTCACAACTTCGGGTCATTTCCAAGGGAAAATAATGTTTTACTATGTGTATTTAATGCATTTTCCAATGTATATTCATAATCATTTAATTCAAGACGGTCACCTTTGTCTTTAATTCATAACATGAAAGTGAGAGTCTCACAGTAAAATCTCTCACTATATTAAAAAAAGACCACATATCTTTATTCTGTTTGTTTTGAAAATCCAGCTATATTAAGACTAAGCAGGTAGGCACGTCATTTTGATATTCAATATTGCCATTAAAATGCAAAAAAATCTGGGATAAAACTACACTAGCAAAGAGACAAGCTAAAATATGTAGCGTTACATTGCAAAGCAAGCCCGCCTGTCATATCTGGCAGAGGGGTCTTGGCATCCATTCTGCTTTCGTCTGCATTTCTCATCCCATCATCAATGAGGCTTACAACAGCCACTGAAATCACAGAGTAGAAGCATTTGTAAATCTGAATTCATAGGTAAACTGCATACAAAATATTTACAAACTGAAAAATATGCATAAAACCTGTACATATATACTTTGGTACAGGTTCAACTGTGACAGATACTTGAGAAATAGTGTTAGTGATTTAACATTTTGATATCAAACTGATGGTAGAACCTTATTTTTAGACAAAGGAGAAATGTCTATGTGGTCTGAAAAGGAATGGAGTCTGACCATACATTTAAAATCACAACTTTATCGAGGCAGTAGAAATGATGAGCACATCATGCACACATGTGGCAACTCACCCAGTCACTGGTAGCAAGCATAAGCCCTTAAGCGATGCCATGGCTCCAATGGACTGCCAGGAACATGTGGTGTCCAAGTCATCTGGAAGCAACAGCCGATCGTGCAGGTACCTTTAAATGCATGTAAGAGTTGATTTGCCCCTTGTGTCCTCCCGTGGTGGTGGGCTTGGAGAGAAGTGTATCAGTTATGTGTGGGGCATCCTGCCTATGGTGCTGGTGTCAGGGAGGGACAGGCTGTTGGCAGTCTGTCTGTGCCGCCAATACTGGTCAAGGGGCAGGGTATGAGGAGAAAGGGCTTCAGCTTCTCGATTCAGTATTTCCACAACTAGCAAATAGAATTTTTTCAAAAAGCAAACACTGAAAACACTAAATACATAACAAAAATGCTACACTACCCCAGCACTCAGTATGAAGTGGTAGTTTCTGAACTGTCAGAGCGGTTTCATGCTGTACAGAATTCTGTGTTACAGGCATGCATAGAAATGATATAGACTTCAGTCTATATCCTGTATTGAACTCTGACAGGCTTTCCAAACTGTGGCAATATATGTTCATAAAATATCACCTGCTTAAATGCTCTGCTGAATGAAGTTCTACACAAAAACCCCACAAGAACTAATTATTACACAGGCAAAATTTGCTGGCTCTGAATCTCCATGCAAGGTCTTCAGCAGCTGATAACCAGGATCCTAATGCCCACCCTGTAATAAAAAAACTTCACTCACCATCCATCACTTCTGTGCACCTTCTCGTGTCACACTCTTTATTGAATTATGCAATCTATTTATTCATCTTTTTAGAAGTCTTTTTCCAATAATTGAAATTCCTTATAGCCTTCATCTTTTCCAGTCAGTATTTGGGGTTCAGTCTGCCTTTTCTGAGAAATGCTGGTGAAAAGATAATGAGAATACAACACGAGAAAAGCTCAGGCTTCCTGGATGAGCCTCAGATGTTTAAGAGCAAATCCTAGCAAAAGTAAAGAAAACAACCCAGATGACCATTGATCTTTTGCCAGGACAGCTATATCGAAGCTTGTGTGTCTTGGCAGTGGAACTTGATCTTCGATAACATTTAGTTATAAAGTTTTGTTGACACCACTGTGAGACCTGGAAAAACGCCACACACAAATTCATATAGTTTTTTTCTCTCAAGTCAAAACTCTAGGACACTACTATTCAACCTCCTTCTAACCCAAGTAAATTGGACTGGAGGTTCCCACAGGGTTCAATACTGTAACTTATTCTCTTTCAACCTATTTTTGTCAATGGCTGTAGATCTGAGGAAATTTTGAGGTTGTCCATATTTTTTTTTGACCCATATAGTGGTTTCTTTAGTCAGGGTCTTTTCAATCTTGCAGAGGTTGAGGTCTGGATTGAGGCCAGTTGGCTGAAATTCAACTCAGATAAAGCATCTAGTGTAATAAGTAGTGGAGTGAAACACTGTTTCACTGGCAACGTACTGAGCTTCTCAATCAGACCAGTGTTTATATCCCATCAGAGTTGAGGTATCCCACTGCTATGCGGGAGGCCTTGCAGAAACTGCATCTTCCACATTACTGCTTTGACTCTGTGATCCTTTCATCCCTTATTTTTAATGCTTGACTTCCTTCTACTAGTGGTCTAATTCAACTCCTGGGAGTCCTTCAGTTGCCTACAGTGAGGATTGGATCCGGGCCTGTCCAAAGAGCCCCTTCTGATTTAGCTGGTACCTCCTGCATGAGTCTGGGGAGAGGGACAATGTTTTAACTGGGCTATGCAACGTTTGCAGTGTACTAAGGCATGCGTTTGAAGATTAAATTGCTAACCACACTCTAAAAGCCAAAGTTAGTGTAAAAACGAATTCTAGGCTTGACTTCCTGTCCCGTTGAAGGAGGAAAAAGTCATCAGAGAGGTAATAGTCAGGCCATCTCTGGCACTGACTTGAAACAGAAACATACTCACCTATGACCATGTCTAAACCTAGACTGAGTTCTAAATGACCTCTTTGCTCTGGCTTTCTGCTGATGGTGAACTGTAATACCCAAGACATTTAGCCAACTGCTCACTTCTTTCAGTGTTCTCTCTTTGCTTACAGCTTCACACACAGAAGAGGGCATGGTATCTTGCCTTTTCATTTTAAAGTACTGCTGGTATAATTTCAGACATAAAAAAGTACACCTAATTACATATAATAAATACTGCATCTGTCTTCACATATATTATTTTTCAGACATTTTAAGACAATCTATAAAAAAATTAGATTGCAATAGTTATTGTACTAAGTTATGAAGGTATTTTTAATCTTTCTTTAAAAAAAAAAAGGGAAACTCCTCTGCTTTCACTTTTCTTAACAGTATTGTTCCTTTTTCTCCATTATCTTGTACATCATGCAATCACAGAAGAATGAATTCAGCTCATTAAACATTAGGTATTCAGTGTGATTTGAGATGTTGTAAGGTACTGAAACATCTACATGAGACTGGCAGTATGATTGAAGTGTTCTGGGAGATATATTTACTTCTTGAAGTCTGAAGGACAGAATCACTACTGTGACATTGAAAACATGACAAAAATCAAAACAATTCAAAAATTAGGCAAATGATAAAATTTATGCCTTTTGATATTATTTTTTTAACTTCTAATCATATTATATTTTAAAGTGAAACAGTTAATGTGGTGATGTTAATTTAACCCAGTTACTAATGAAAAACTGCTCAGTTTTTAATTTGCATCCTGAAATAAGACTAATCCCTTCTGACAGTTGTTTACATTGTAAACAACATCCAAAGTCTTTAAATACAGTCAATGGAGAGAAATAAAGCACTTATTGAATAAGAACTAGCAGAGTGGTTTCAAGCATCTTTTTAGGATAAGAAGAATAAATCTTTACATCATACTTTTTCCATCTTGCCACCCCAAACCATCATTTGGCCCTATGAAATATGGAATAGTGCAGGAATATCTGCTATGATTGTCCTGAATGTGAATCTGAAATTCTGACAAACTAAAGATATGGAGATATTATTCAATGCTGTCCTTATAATCAGAATAGAAGAGCAAGTTTTCTCAAAGGAGAGGAAAACAAAGCAAAAAGATCCAGAGATCAATGCCGTGCATGTTTTGGAAATATTAACATGTGACTCTTCCCTCTACCTCCATGCCTTGCAAAATTTCTGACATTGCCTTTTCATGGTAGCCTGATACTTTGATTTGCTTTTCTTTTTCTTGCTTTAATACAAACTGGTTTTTGAAGAATTCACCAATGGTCCCATCTAAAGTTTTTTTCACAAAATATTGAAATGGATTTTTTTTGTTTGCTTAACTGGCTGAGATCCCTTAGGGAGAAACTGTATATAGTTTTCCCATGTATGTATACCAGCACCATACCAAAAATATTCTAATAGTCAGGCAATGGTGGTTTACAGAACGTTCATCTTTTCTGCTACATGAAGGCAAAACTGTTCCAACTGGGTGAAATTATGATTCATCATATCTTCCTGAAAAAAAAAGTATTGTCATTTTCATTTCAGTCTATGACTGTATTGGCAACAAGATAAAAAACTGAGAAAGACATACATGCTACTTTTTGTTCTTTCTTCCAGGCTGTCAGGATGAAGAGATCACTGCAGGGCTATCAAGGCTTGGCAGTTTGATTTGCTTGGGTTTGGTGGGGCTTTTCTGTGAGTGTTTTTATTGTTGCTGCTTTTTTATTTTGTATTCCTCACATGAAGTGGCCCTAAACACCAGGGTGCAGCAGAAAAGGCTTTTCTCCTGTCCTCTGGGGGGACTGGCAATCTATAGATACTAGCTTTCCTATCTCTGCAGTCTGTCTTCTCACATGTGAGTTAGAGATCTCTAGAGTCATGTAACACTGTTTCAGCTGTGAAAACTGGTTGATTATTATCCTCCACTACACAATTAGTCTTCAAAGCAGGATGGGTTTCAATAAGCACAAAAGACTGGACAATAGTCTTAACACTGAGACACCCTTTGCTACCACGTACGTATTGGGAGAAGAGGATGCTGACAAAATACTGCAGTTGGCAAGAGTTCATAAGGAAGACAGTTGCAATGTCCAAAATGTACCTTTCGCTCTTAGTAACTATTTTTGTCTTTTTTTTTTTTTTCTCATATTGTTAAGTACTGCAAAACCTCCCAGCTGTTCTATTACATGATGTACTGTGCCAACAAACAATACTGTTGGAAGGCTGTGTTTTTTTAAGCCGCCAAGTTCAAGTGACTGCAGCTCATAGTATGTGGTAAGTGTAGAGAGGTCTTGGAAGCACTAGAGGAGATTAACTGTTGCCTCCTTCTTCAACACATTAGTCAAAAATAATCTTACAAATATTCCAGTCAGGCTAACATCTAGCTTCTGCTCCTGTGGATGGAGCACTGGTTACAGCGTTTTGCTTGGTAAGCTCAATAGTCCTTTCTGTCAGAGTTTGCTGTTTATTTCTCACATAAACCTATGTCATATATTATTTATCTCTGTAACTAATTTTTATAGCAATAAAATCACCACAAAAGTGAAGAAATCATACCCAGCCCTTAAAGCATGTCCCTGCAATAAGACATATAATATGTCTGAGAACAGAAAGCAAGAAAAAACAGGCATGACTGTAGATAAAGGAGGCCCTAACTAAAAAGATGAGACTCAAATTCCAATCTCTAGCACAGCTTCTCCATTTTTTCTAAAATTAGAACTCAAAAACATTAATAGTATGACAAAAGTAATTCATGTCCCCATGACAAAAGTTTTCAAAAGTAATCATGATGTTTCTGCTTTGCCATCACACAAACCTTGATTTCCTTTGGGTCTCCTTTGTGAGAGTTTGCTCCAGGAGTCTTTACAAAGCCAACTGCAGCAGGAGTGACAGAATGTGAGACTGAGTACCAAACTATTCAACAGTATTCCATGTCTTCTTGGAAACCATTTAATTATTCACAGTGTAGTGATATGAAAGTTATGATTCTGGACATTTTAGGAGTGTCTAAATTTAGGACTTCAAGATATACATAGAGGTGAACATGAGCACAATTTCTTATCTCACTCTATATTCTCTACTTCCCTCTTTTCTACGAAGGAAATGTCTTGGGCATGGAAACTCTGTTCCACTGGTCTTGCTCACAACCTTGATATGACACAGTTCGGTATCAGAAAGAAGCTATTTCCTTATTGTTATGTTATCCTGTCACTCCCTCTTTGATGATGGCACTCAGCCCTTCCAGTTAGTAACTGTATTACATGCCCCACATTGAGTGAGAATAAAAAAGGAACTCAACTTTAAAAAATAAACTATTGTTTTATCAAGACAATAATTTCAAAGGTGTTAAAATCTATGCACATCCTGTGAACAAAATCCAGCTTCTTTATGCAACTCTGGCTTTCCCTGAACTTATAGGACATTCATCTTCAATTTCTCATGTCTTCACACTGTTTAATCTCTTATATTGTGACCAAATAGACCTCAGAAGAGAGACCATTCTGTTACTTAATTGTTCCCGCAACATTTTTAATTCACCTTGGGGGGGACACAATACATGACAGAACGGAAGTTAGAGTCCTAACTTGGCAATCAAATACATGATAAATTAGTATCCATGAAGAATACTTACAATTCGAAAGATAGAACAAAATGTTGATCTTTGAATTATCAAGTATTTCTTTCTTTTCATTGAATGGACCTGAAAAATTAACAGTATTTACATTAGGAATAGGGGCTCTAAGGAGACAATGTCCTATTTGTCAACTTAATCAAAATACATTGATCAATGTGAAGACTTAAATCACTACACAGAAAATAGGTATTAGAGCATTTTAGAGTATCTGTTATTTTTTTAATTTCTGTTCTTGTTATATATTTTATGTGCATGTTTAAACTGATGATATGTTAATTTACTTCAGATTGTGTTAAAGCAAATGAGAAAGTATTATGCCTTGAACTGAGTTCAAACTGGTTGATGTGACATAAAATGATGTTAAATTAAATTTTAGTTTACAGCTAAGTAGATTTTTATTTGGTTGTAAACCAAATTGGCTCAGATTGTTAAAAGTTTGACATCAAAACAAGTGAAGGTGAAAATAAAATGCAAGTTAGCTGCTTCCGGCATGTGAATTCACAATTTTATCTTGTTTGTACTGTACTGTACATGTACAGGTAATATTAGTACAATAAACTTAAAAAAAAAAATCCTAGATGAGAAATTAAATTTATGACCACAATAGTAGAGTGACTTCAGGTGCAGTGAAGTATAGGCTTCTTTAAGAGTAAATATATTAACATCTACATGATATTGACAGTATGATCTGAACCCTTGATATTGTTTCTTACACTGTAACTATTGCAGATTTTAGAGGAGAAGAAGAAAACTTATAAATTACTGTTTCATCTAAGCACCCCATGAGAATAACATTAGGATAAATTTGCAGTTAGTCCATAGAACTTTAAAATTGCTCTGACGTCATGTCTGCTGAAAATATTTTTAAAATGTGTAGTTTTTCTCTGCTTCGCACATTCAGTGGTGCTCACCCCTGCACAAATTAAGAGTGAGAAATAGTGAATAGGGTTATGAAGACCTGGAACTGCAGAAAGAGGGGTGACTTTTCTGGCTCTTGGTGGAATGGTGCTTTCTTTCTATCATGTCAGAGGACAAGGAAGGCCACTTCATTGTTAAAAAGTAGCATTTGTGTTCCCACAGAGCACACTCTAACACTCTCAAGAACAGTTTCCCACATTCACTACTGAGGAGAGCCCTGTCAAGTAGATACCCTGGAAATTCCATTGTTCTTTAAAAAAAAATATAAAAACTGTGAAAGTTGGGATTTTGTTCCAAACTGAAAATTTAGAAATATGAAAATAGTCTGAAAATAATGTTCTCCTGCTTTATTGTGGAAGGATCACGGGTCTGGTTAAATTCAACTGGGTTTAGTTGTTAAAAGGTTAGCCAATTGATAGCTTTATAATATCAAAATAGATTTTAAATAAAATAAGTAAAGCAAATTAAATAAAATTACTACTTTCTATGCACAAAAATACCAGCAGCCTCTTTCTTGTAAGACCTCTGAGAAGGTAGACCCTGACATTCCATGCATTAAACTGCACTAAATGCTCTAAACTGCACTAAAATGACCCAATCTACCCCAACGAAACACACTGTACCTCTACCTCCATCTACTCCACTGATCTTTGCTAGCACCTTGAGAGAGGAGGTCAGACACAGAGGATGGTTATGAATGTATTCCAGAACAATACAGCATCATGTGTTCTAAGGAAAAGTTTTATGAGTAGCCTAAATATAGATTACAGATTATATTGAGAGCAAATTTGGGCTGCCTTGGGGTTTAATCAAGATGCCAGATACTGGATTTAAGGATCCTTCTGGTTTAAAGCTACACCCAGGACTGGGCAGGTTTCTTAAAATGTACAAGTAACATGAGTGATGAGCATTCTTTAAAATACATGAACATATTTCTATTGTATTCTAGGAGCTGCATTTGGAGTGTACTTCTCACGCATATTAGAAACTTCAGTTTTTCAGAATGATACTTGAAGCAACTGAAACATTTTTTTAGCTTAGGAAATTTCTGCAATGCTGTTTGTGGTCGTTTTCTCATTGTAATCTCATTTTCTAAATCTGTGTAAGGGTTGAAATGGATGCATTTCTGATAGCACAAAAGGAAGTGGTTTTTATTAAACTGCCATTTCATTCAGTAGAAGTGCTTTGTTATTAGAATACACATTGTAACCCTTTTTATAACAATTAATATGCAAAAATGATATAATAATTTACAAAATAATGAAAGTGCATTTCCAAGCTGCAGCAATAATAGTTGCGAATTTTCATATATTTATTGTAATAGCTCTGCTTATGATACTGAAATATGAGTTTTATTGTTCTTTCTTCTATAATAACTCTATATTTTCAGAATTTCATAAACCAGTCATAAAAACTCTCCTTCTGCTTGTCTTGGAGTATGTAGCTCAAATTGAACTAGGGAAAACAAAGCAAAGAAAAACTTATTAGAACTGATTTGGTAGTATTTGATACAACAGCTTTCTCTTAACACAATCAAAAATACTCACTGCTGGAGGAACGATTGGATAAAATACTACCTGTGAGTTTGTACAGGATCTGGCCTTGATGTATGGTATAGGTTATAAATACAGTTTATAGTGCCAGATGAATCAGTTTTTTATTTTGGACTAACGGCCTGTAATTTGAGAACGTAGACATTATCTGAATTTAGTTTGTGTTTTTGGCCTGAGCAGTTAAAAAACATTTCTGATTTTTAAATAAAAATTTCAAACTGAAAATATTTCTTGATTTAGAAAAACTGTATGACAGTCCATTTAGCTGGCAAGTGGAATCCCAGCTGTAGGGAGTAATATCTTTGTCCACAATTGTAAATTATTTACTTTTAGGATTTTTACTTTAAAATTTTGACTAAAATTCTGTTTTGTTTTGTTTCCCTAGATACTTGTACTACACATGGTATACAATGCAAGCTTCATTTTTCTTGTGTTTCTTATGGTTATCTTAAATTTGATGCCAAATTCTGCTGAATTTTTCTAATTTGTTAACCTTATTAAAAAAAAAAAAAGGAAAAAAGAAAATTGTGTATTATGCGGCTTGGATCTGGAATCTTCAAAATTAAAAATGTTAACTACATTTGTTTTTATTATTATTATTATTATTATTAACATGAAATATTTATCAACCTGGGCGTTTCTTTCTGCGTTGATCATTCTACCTTGTTGTTAAGAAATTCACATTAAAGTACACTCCTATATGCCGATAGGGAATTGTAAAGAAAGGAGTTCTCATATTCATGGAAAATAGAGAACATACCCATATCCATCCACACAGGTGTCTGTGATTAAAATTACTGTTTTTTCAAATTTAGTTAAATAACTAGTAATAAAATACAAAGAATTAAAATTTTACTGAAAATTTAATTTTTTTCTACAGTAATACTTTAAGGAGAAATATGTATGTCAAATTCTGAGGTTGAATAACTTCACAACCAGTTACATTTCCAGACTTAATGATTTTCCAAGGGAAAAAAAAATTATTTTAATTATAGATTTGAAAGTCTTTTGAGAAAAAAAGTAAAAAATCCTACTGCTCTTAACTAAAGCCACTGATTTTATATGATAATTTAAAAAAAAAAAAGAAGCAAGAGAATATAAACAGTTTTCAATAGCACAGGATTTACAAAATAAGCTATATTTTTCAACATTTGAGTAGAAGCTGAGATCTAGACAAATCAAGTTGAATACTGTGATAGCTGGCAGCTTTGGACCAATGATTCTCATAAGCAAATGTGGCATCACATACATGAAAATCCAGTTGGGACTTAAAAGCAAAATTGTCTGGCAAAGTACCAATTTCACGTAAAGAATGTGACTGCTGTATTACAAATCAGAATGTATTTCTAATTAAAAGGGTGTAGCAATTCAGGCTGACATTTATACAACAACAAATCATTCAGTGTTATCACTACAACATGTATTTAGTCTTTCTTAAGTTTAGTAAGTCCACTGCTGTGCTTTTCAAACCTAAGTGATCCAAAAATTCTTAACATTTAGGAACAAATGACCACACATACAGCTGGTCATAGTCATATTGTCAAAATATAGTTGCAAACTTCAGTTTCAAATTTGTATTTTGCTTAATCAGTTCCATTCTGTTCTATTAGCTAGAAGTTAGACTTCAACAATACTGCAAACTGTCAACTTCCTCCACGATTAATGTCATAATCTTGCAGTTCTATTTTCTCCAAAGAGCAGAGAAGCAATGCAGGTAGTTTCTACCTTTGGTTTCTGCTCTAAGCTTCGCTATACCTAACAATTTATTATGGTTTTCAAAATAATAGGCACACATTGCACAATTAAATTTTATTGAATTACATTAAATTGACATATTTACTGCTCTATAACTTCACAAAAACCCACTTCATGTATTGGAAATAGCTCATCATGATATGC
The DNA here is from genome assembly GCA_013396775.1 of Cephalopterus ornatus. Lineage (NCBI taxonomy): Eukaryota > Metazoa > Chordata > Aves > Passeriformes > Cotingidae > Cephalopterus > Cephalopterus ornatus. The sequence continues at coordinate 21,213 of VZRE01015723.1, read as the reverse complement.
AAACAGAATTCTAGTGGATAAACCTTGAGAGAACAAGAAATCATTACACTGTCTATTTTCAAGGACAGTTTCTGATCACCTGCTTTATACTCACCATGACAAAGGTTAGTTCTCTAACTAATTCAAAGTTTCTTATGTGATGGAGCATGGAGTTGGTCCGGTTGCTAGGCCAGTTTTCTGTGATCCATGTGATGCTTTTTCATAAGCATACTAGATTTCATGCTATAAGACATCATGGTGTTTGCTCTTGAGACACTGTCAGTATGTTACTCTGAAACCTATTACTCTGATATTTAGAAGTTTTAATAAAAAAGAATCACTCACTGTAAAGCTTTGCAATGTCTGTGATAAGAGAATATTTTACAGGAATCATGAATTGAAGGGTATTGTGACTTTGAGAAGTATTCTAATTTGTATGGGAAAACCTTCCTCAAGCAAAATATCCCAGATTTTCTGGTGCACAATGCTAAAAAAAGCAGAGACAAGAGACGGGTGAAATTGAATCCCAAAGGGGCCATCTGTGCAGTCCCTAGCCACACACACTCATCTGAATGGGATTTCAGTATATATAGCTGCTATAAAACTGGATCATTAGATAACTCTGTATGCATCCCAGCCTGGTATTTACTACTTCAGACATTTCAGAAGCTGTATGGATGGAATGCAGCCAGACATATATTTCAGCAGATTTATCTCCTGCCCATTTGTTATGGGATCCTTCTTCTGATATTCTTTAGGGAAAGGGACCTAAATAAACAAAGAAGAGAGATACAGTTGTCCAAAAATAGCATAGTAGGAAAATGACATTGGCATGTTATTCTGTCTTGACCAGTAGATTGAAAAATATCCACAGTAGTGTTTGTTACACCTGCAGAGATTTCTTCTTGATAAAGAAATTAACTTAAAATCTTCCTTTCATATATTAACATGTTGCTCATCCCATAATAAGATTATTCACTTTAAAGAAAGGAAGGTGATATTATTTACAAACTACCATAAAACATGTATGGAAATTGAAGTGCATCAATCAGTTCAGCTTCTTCCTCATTTATTACCTATATAAATTTACAGGGTTTTTTCCATGCCCCAAACGATTTTAATTTGGTTAGCATCATGATAGATATTGCAACTTGCCAAAAAATTTGATACGTAAAATTATATAGATATTAAAATATTCCTTCAAGCCTTGAATAATAAGTACACATTTTGTACACCTTAAAACATAAATGTAAATCTAGCATTTCATTATATCTTTAACTAAGAAGGTATTTTTAGTTTTCATGCTAATATGCTCCACTATTTCAATTGAAAACCAGAAATATTATCGTGTCAAAATTTTCCAGTTAATTAGCAAGCAGAAATCTTGATGAACAGCAGGTATTTTTATGTTACCCATGAATAGTTCTATCTACCATGCATGCTTATTTCTATTATCTTCCAAAAGATCTATGAGCAGAAAGCAGCTGCATGCTGGGTTATTGACAGGATTAAAGGAAGCACACAGATAAAATAAAACAATGTGCTTGGGGAAATAACTCTTTTTGCCCATAAAATATAAATCACATATTCATAATTGGAATGTGCTTTGGGATTTCTGTTCTTCCTACACTATAGAAATATCTGCAATGCTACTGCATTTCTTGAATGGAATGGAAAAGAATAAAGTCTTTTTAGAAGAAGTGTAAGAATATATTCTTGATTTTTCCTTTGCCTATGCTATGTGCTACAATATCACTGAGATACTGTATTTGCCTCTCTAAGCAAGTTCTGTAATAACAGAATTTCATGAACTTTTCAAGGTATTGTGAGAGTCAGTAATGCATCTTGTCAGTCAGAGACACACAGAGTCAAGTTACTGTCATGCAGATCACTCTAGAAAAAATATCTTAGCTGTTTGCTTCATCTCTCAAGTATTTAACAGTTTATTTGTTGACATTTATAACAGCACTCATTAAAAATAAAATTATCTTCCCTGAGCATTGAGAAATGGAATTAGGACTCGAGCTAATATTGACTTCATGAAAGTCATTTGAGACAATCATTGGGTAAAATGTGAACCAAACAGACCTAACAGCAACATCTAGATTCAGGACTATCTTTTCCTGTGTGCTTTCTATAATATGCGAACAATGTTGTCATTATTTTCAGTTTCCTTCCCTCTTTTGCTGGGCAAGTTGTGAATACTTCTCTGCAGAGCTCAACAGCTCTGAAGACAGCAGCTGACTCACCATGCTGGGGTGGTGGGCAGCCTGCTGGGGAGAGCACTAGGGACTGTTGGCTTCAATTTTTACGAACTGAAGGGGGAAATGAACTTTGGTCTCACCAATTTTGGGGTACTGTTTCAACCAGTAAGGTATAAAGTACGAGCTCCACTTACTGACTGCTGTGTTTCAGAATGGTAGGTCCATCTGAGCTTTCAGAAAAAAATGAAAAAGCTCACCTGTATTCCTTTGAAAAAGGGATCAGAAGGAGATGGAGCTATTAGACAGGTAAGCCACAAAGATGGACAACAGTTAAGACTCCATCCTGTCCTCGGCATGTCCCTGCTGGATGGCTGTAAGCAGATCCCCTTTCAGCAGCCTCTTTTCACTGGGGCCTGTTCTGTCACCTATAAACTTTTCTGTGTATTGTGTATGGACCCTGTGACTCCAACACGGGGCTCTGCATGTCAGACAGCTCATATCGAAACAGTAGACTTTTGAATCCCTGACATTATGATACTCTTTAGAAGCAATTCAGAGACCTAACTTTAAGTACTCCTCCCTTACTAGTTTTTTCTTTCTTTCTGTGCCTTTTCTTTCAGCTGCCCATCTTTGGTGTAAGTTTTGTCTGAGAACATGATTCAGTTTCACATTGTTAGAAACATATCAACATTTTCATAAAAAATAGAATATGACTTTGAGTGATTTATAACATTGTTTTTACAACTTACTTTTAGTAGAATCATCATATATATATATATATGTATATGGCTACCTTGACCCAAGGAGAGCACAATATTTGGTAATGCAGCATGTATTTTTTCCTTCACAGAATGTGTTTAGGTTTATGTGGCAAACTCTTTGAGGTTACCAAGAATGGAAGAGCACCAGTGACCAGAATACCTATTAAGTTTATCCACCATCGTTTGCTGATTGAATCTTGACCTAAAATAATTCAGGCCATTTTCCTAACAAATCTACTCAGTAGTGCAAAATAATCCCAATTTAATGTTGTACTCTGTAACAGATGAATTTAATCAACCGTTTACTGAGATCACAAAATATATGTGACCTTGAACAGATTTTATATAAGGAATCCAAAGCAGAAAAAGAACTGGATGGAAATAAAATGCAGTATGTTGCCATATCAGACTTTCAAAACTTTTCATATTTAACTGACATTATTTTCACACATGATTTGGAAAGTTCACTGACAAAAGGAGGTCCTGTTTAATTCCTGGTTTGGTAGAAATGAATCCCTAGAAAGTCTGTCTTGCCTCTGTGGGAATTTGCCCATAACTAAATGAAGGGGAAAGCAGCAAGTTTGTTTCCTCAGATTCTAGAAAGTTTGTTTGCATGATGATGTTTGCAACACAAATCCTTACAAAAATTCTAGGCATGACTGATGATGATGATGATAAGATTCCACAGGGCAATGGATTCAGGCCAGCTGGAAAGTCTAAATTAGGCTAAAATACACCCTACCCTTTCCAACAGACCAAAAAAACCCAGGAGAATATAAAGATGAGTTAATTTTACTTTTGCCTTGTCTTCCCTGTAGCTGCATATTGTCTGCATTTTGAGATCAGTCTTACTCAATGTTGTATATTGTAAGAAATTACATGAAGAACTGCTTCATGTTTTAAACCCCAAGACAAAATCCTCAGATTGATCAGATCAGATTGATTTAAAAAAATAGACAATTAATATTTTTTTATGTGCATTTCAATCCTAAGTGTTGTGTAATCCCTGCATCACATTTTGATTTTTAGTAATTTGGATTTATGACAAATACGTGGACAGCCCATGCATTCATCTAAGTAGTTGGCTGATCCTCCCTACTTATGATTTTACAGAAATCTTTACTTACATAAGCAACACAATCCTGCTTCTGTGATAAAAGAAGGAACTTGGATGAGATGATTCCATTCTTAGGGGCTTAATGTTACCTCTCTGGTTCTCACCAGCACCAGTCTCTTACTCTGTCCCCACTTGTACTTCGTATATTAAGAAATCTCCCACAGGGCATTGGATGACCAAAATTTAATTACTTAGAAAGTGAACTATTAATGAAAAAACATTCATTCAACCATGTTTTTAATAAAGACCATACCTGGCATACATTTTCAAATACTCTTGAAAACAATACTTTTCAAGCCTCACGAATATTACCCTGTCTTTATTTTTTAGTACCAGTTATATTTTTATCTTAGAAGTCACCTTCCATATTTTTAATTGTTTTTTAAAATTGTTTACCAGTGCACAGCTGTCTTCATTTAATGTTGCTGGAATAAAGTGTTATAGGCATGCTCTTACTAACTGTACTTATGGTTTCATACACCCAGTTGTTGCTATTAGTAAGTCACAAATTGCCAACTGTTACCACATCGTAAAATCCCAGAGAGATACACTATGCTAAGTGCAGTCAAATAGCTCTGGTATCTAAGATACCAGTACGTGGTAACTTTTGGCAGACACTAGCTGTGTAATAGCTCTCAAAAACCCTAATAATTATTACTTAGCCTGCTATCACAATCAATACCCCTGCTGGCAGGGAAAAGAAGCCAAAACGAAAGTAATAATGCAATCCAAACTAACCCCATATAAAGTCAACCAATTCCATTTGTTTCAAAATAAACATGAAAGAAAATCCATCATAGGAAACATGGCATTCCGTTATCGACATCCCTATCTAAATGTAGTGTCTTGTGCCACACAGAATGTGCCTTCTTAACAGATGCTATAGGTCTGCATCTGGCAGAAAAGTAAACTATAAAGAAGTATGGACAACCACAGTGAACCCTTAAAGTTTTTATACATATGTGACAGTAGATTTAAACTGGATAGCCATTCATCCTACTTCTCTCATGGAGTCAGCTCCCACACCCAGGTTTGCTGAACATTTTAGGAGACAGTTCCTGAAATGTCACAATATTCAATATACAGGATAAAAAGATTTGAGATGGTCCATTTCAGGCTGACTGAAATGTGGAGCAATGAGGAGCTGATTCATGGGCCATCCAACCATCCATCCTACAGGGACTGCAAACTGTTGTTGTTGTGGTTTGAAGCAGACATGGAGCAGTTATGCTGTTAGCATCCCCTTTTTATCTGTGATCACATAAATCTGAGGTGTTCAGCTTTGCTTATGAGAGAGGTTATGCTGTTCTTAAACTACAGTGGCATTGAAGGTGCTTAGAAAAACAACGCTCATGCGTACACCAGTATTTCTCATCAAGACAAGCTCATATATTTTGTATCCAAGGGAATCATGCCTGCAAGTAATTTGTCAGTTCCATTCAGTTCAATTCAAAGTCTGAAGAGCTACAAAGAGAAGAGACAGACCAGATATGCTGGGGTTCACTGATGCCTGGATTTAAAAAGGAAAAAAGGAAAAGAGTATCAACACAAACTAAGATGAATATAATTTGGTTTTAAGGATAAGTGATGGAAACTGTTACAGCAAAGAAATATAAGTAATCCTTAAAAGAAATTTGAAGTATGAAGATAGTAAAGCAGGAAAAATTACTGGTATTCAGTCTCCAAGTGCGTTATTTGATGACAATTTCAAGACAATAGAGACATACAGAAATTTTTGCAGGTGGATTTTCACTAACTTTGATTTTATGCATGGAAATAGATAACTAAAGAATGTCCTTTACCAAAAGGGAGGTGTGAGCAACTGCAGACCAGCAAACTTTATTAGTCTCAGGAGATACGCATCTTGTTGGAGTCTTTAGAGAAACCACACTGTAGCATTTGCAGACACCAGGGAAGACACCCCTCCATCCCTGCCCTCAGTATGAAACTGAAAGGGGAAGGAGATCATGGTGTTCAGCAGCCTATTACCCCATCAAGAAGTACCACCAGCAAAGGAATTATTTCCCGTTATTTTTCAGCATCATGACACTTCTCAAGTAATAGATGAAGGACAAAATCAAATCATAAACCTTACAGAGCATGCTCTCATGATGAGAAAACATGCTATATGAGTAACCTCCTCTTACTTAGCATAAAATATGTGTCAAGTAGGGCAGTCTGTTATTTTCACAGAAGTCAGAAACTGTAGTTAACCTATGAGCTTTTTTGAATGGCTTTGTCTTTCCTGTGGTTTTAGTGTGAATCAGTTAGCTCTCATAAAAATACTGTTGTGTGTTTTATGATTAGACAGCAACATAGAGTCCAGCTACAGAAAAAAATTGCATGCTCTTTAAAAAAATCATTTGGTTTTTTAAAGAAAATGGTCAGTTTTGTATATAACTCTTGTAGTAGAAATTTTAATAAAGAATAATATCCTACAAAATGGAGGGAAAATTTGTTTTCTTCTTGCACGATTGTACAGGTTTTTCCCTGCTTTTTTCCCCTTTAATTGCATGCAGCTTCTACACAAGGCCATGTTTAACTTAGCTTTATAACATCATTTGGATAATTACTTTTATTTATGGTATTGTTTAGAGTGCTGCAGAGCTGCTGGAGGCTGGCCTCTGGAGATTACAGGTTTGCCAAGCATTGTGACTATCCTTTATTTTTATTTTTGTTGCTATTCTGTTAAATCATTTCACTGTGGAATAACTTCACATCATGTTATGCTGGCATTTCACAATGCTGTTGCAATGCAAACACATCCCTGAAATGTCATGTCAGGAGAACACATATTATGTACACATAGCAGAGTCAGTATGAATTCTATCCATATAACTGATATTTTTGTTGTTGTATAATCATTAGTTGCATGGTTACAAATTATGACTTCTTTTAATCATGTGATTTTACTGTGCATAATCTGAGTCTCAAACCCACTGTTATTTGTTCAGTCTCTCAAAAATATTAGTGTCTGAAAAATCTTGGACTCCGCACAAAGCACTTTGCAGGTGAACAGCTGATTGAAAGAATGTGACAGCAGACCCTGGGTACCAAAAAAAAGATATGTGTTCATGTATGTGGAGTGCCTATTTGATTTCATATTAATTTCCTACTCTAGTACTGTTAGAAACAGAAGTTTATGCCACAGTTTCACTGTGAGCAGGTGGTTCTCCTATCCTTTCAGAACAAGTGGCTATGCATATTTCAGTTGATGTCTGTGTCCCCAGGGACAGAAGAAATGGTTTGAAAAGTATTTCATTTTAGTAATACTACTTCTTTCAGTCACAGATTAGCTTATGAGCTTTAAGACAACCTTTTTCTGAAATGTCAGTGTACCTTTATCTATCTATCTATCTATTGAACCATAGAATCATAGAACCATTTAGGTTAGAAAAGACCTTTAAGACCATCAAGACCAACCATTAACATGGCATGGCCAAGTCCACCACTAAACTATGTCCCTAAGTGCCACATTCACAAATCTTTTAACTGTCTCCAAAGATCATGATTTGGAGACAGTTAAAAGATCAGGACTTCCCTGGGAAGCCTTTTCCAATGTTTAACAATTCTTTCATTGAAAAAATTTTTCCTAATATCCAGTCTAAATTTCCCCTGTCAGAACTTGAGGCCAATTCCTCTTGTGCCATTTCTTGTTACTTGGCAAAAGAGACCAACCCTCACCTTTCAGGTAGTTGTAGAGAACAATAAGATCCCCCTGAGCCTCCTCTTCCCCAGGCTAATCACCCCCAGCTTCCTCAGCCTCTCCTCATCAAACTTGAGCTCCACAACCTTCACCACCTTCATTGCCCTTCTCTGGACATGCTCCAGCACCTCAATGTCTTTCCTGTTGTGAGGGGCCCAAAACCAAACACAGGATTTGAGGTGCAGCCTCACAAGAGCTGAGTACAGGGAGGCAATAACTTCTGCAGTCCTGCTGGCCACACTATTGTTGATACAAGCCAGGATTCCATCGGCCTTCTTTGCCACCTGGGCACACTACTGGCTCATGTTCAACTGGCTGTCAACCAGCACCTCCAGGTTCTTTTACACCAGCTTTCCAGCCACTCTTCCCCAAGCCTTGGGTGGATTCCATCTGGTGCCATAGACTTGTGTGTGTCTAAGTGGCATAGCAGGTCACTGACCTTTTCTCCTTGGGTTATGGAGGTTTTATTCAGCTCCCCATCTGTCTCTTCCAGATCAAATAGCTGGGTACACACAGTAGAACAACTAGTCTTACTATTAAAGACTAAGAAGGCATTATGTACCTCAGCCTTTTCCTCATCCTTTGTCACTTCCTTTACCCCCATATCCAATAAAGGGTGGAGATCCTTCTTAGCCCTCATTTTGTTGCTAACACATTTATACAACTCTTTTATTATCTTTTATGACAGTGCCAGAGTAAGTTCTAGTTGGGCTTTGGTCCTTTTAATTTTCTCCCTGCATAAGCTCACAACATCCTCGTAGTCCTTCTGAGTTGCCTGCTCCTTCTTCTAAAGGTGTTAGACCCTCCTTTTTTTTCTGAGTTTGAGCCAAAACTCTCTGTTCAGCCAGGTTGGTCTTCTTCCCTGCTGGAGTGTCTTTTGGCACACAGGTATGGTTTGCTCTTGTACCTTTTAGGTTTCCTTCTTGAAAACTGTCAAACCTTCTTGGACTCCTCTCACCTTCAGCACTTCCTCCCAAGGGACTCTCTGAACCAGTTCCCAAAATAGGCCAAAATCTCCTCTCTCAGAACTCCAAAATCACAGTTCTGCTGAGCTCTCCCCCCATCAGGACTGCTTCCTAAGGGACTTTGTCAACCAGGCCCTATCTATCCATTCTCTTTCTCTCTCTCTCTCTCGCTCAATCTCTCCCTCTCTCTCTCTCTCTCTCTCTCTCTCTCTCTCTCCCTCTCTCCCTCTCTCATCTCACAGGCAGATTTGCTTACAGCCAAACTCTTTATTCTTATGCAAGCAGAGAACCAGTGAATTCCCATCTCCATAAAGTTCTGCAGGATTACCCCAGGAGAAAGAACCTAGAGCTTATGCAGCACAGATCTCATGGAAATCCTATTACTCTACAAGGAAACTATTCTTAGAGCTAAACATAACTACAGTGACAAAGTATTAAATTATTATAATGTTTTTAGCAACTAAAAGCAAATCAGCTAAGTATTATGGATCAATTTATCAGAATTTATCTCACATATAAATTCACTCAGCAAGCTCCTACATTTTGTAAAGCCATAAACAGAGGGCATAGTCTGTTAAATGAAGACAGGCAGACAACAAATCTTCAGCTATGGGTTATATTTAAGAAATGACAAGTAAAATACCATTTTAGAGGATAAATGTTGTATTTCCTGTATTGATTTTTAAACCAGGTCAGACAAATAGACTCAAGCTTATTCTACTTAATTTCTATCAAGTATTTCCTTAAATGCAATTATTCTGGCTTTTCAGTAGAAGGCAGCAGGATAATGGGAAGTTTTAAGATCGTCTCAACACACCGTTATCCTTTCTTCTGGCAATTGGTAGATGTATAGAACCAAAATAGTGCAAAACCAGCAAAAACTGATACAGGATGCTGAGAATCCTCTTTCTTAAAGGTGGAAAAAGGAAATGGCCTCAGTGCTCTCATTTTATGCAGGAGATTATTGTAAACAGAAGCTTCCATCCCTTCATCAGAAGAATTTTAATGTGGGGACAAAGTTTTAGAAAGAGTTTTTCTCATTTTTAGCATTTGGTTTGGATAAATCTTCTCAAACACAGACAAGATCTACTGTGTCTTCAAGTGACTTATATTTGTCAGGTTTCACCTGTGTTTTCAGAACTTTCTATAGTCTTCTGTTTTGCAATAGTCCTCGTCTTTCTTTCTTGCTGTTTTCCCCATCTAGTTCCTACCTTTCTCCATGTCCTTCTCTGTAGAGGTGTCAGTTCTCTTCTTCCCTTTTTGTGTGGGAAGTGAAATTCCAAAAAGGTAACAGCGTTTCATTCACTTGGCAGTCACCAAATATCTTATTCATGGGTAGACTATAATTTTTGTCCCCCAAGACTATCATTCATAGACAAAACATGAATGTGTACAATTGGCTGAAAATAAAAAGTAGGAAAGCAATATAGAAAACTAAAATATGTTTCCTAATCCAATGAAGATTTATTATTTTATTGATGTGTTTGACTAATTGTTTGCATTAAGCATATGCTTATGATACTCAAAAGTGGGAGAGAAAACTGCATAATCTACCATAATCTTTCTGTGTAATTCAAGTAATAAGAGGTAAGTTTTAGCTGAATATGTTTTGGGGTCAGTTGTGTTAGAATGAATATGTTTCTGCAGCTACAAAGCATAACCCTCTGTTTGAGTCCATCTCACCATGACCACATAAAATCAATTATCTACATACTCTTCATATTTAAGTGATATGTTGTCCTGAATATATTTCAGAGTAAGAACACATTGTAATGCACAGGTAAAGACAAGAGATGTTAATAAAATTAAGACATTAAAAAGCATCAGAAAATTATTTTTCACAAACTGCTGTTTCTAAAGTAATAAATATTTCCATGGATTATTTTATTATATGAATATTATACCTGTTATCTATCTAGGTATTGGGGTAATATAGACATATATATATTTGTATATGTGCGTGCATATTCACAGAGGTTAAAGAGAAAAGTATTCAGAGTCTTTATTTTATTTAAAGGCTAGTGAAAATCATGAATCAGGAGAGCATTAGGGCTTTCCTAATACAAGTTTTAAAAGAATAAACATCCCAAATCTCTTTGTATTCAAAATATATTTTAAAAACTTAGAGGGAAAGAATCCATCTTTGGCGTTATCTCATTAATTAACACCTGAGGATAATCTGTTCCTAAGAAAGGACAATTATTCAAAAGTAGGAGAAATAATTATTTCTTGAAAGTGCAGGGAGTGATGGTATAAATATTTGTAGAGAAATTGCCTGTCCACAATGTTTATGGATGTTGGGCTGAAATCTTCATTTTGCACTTTGCTTTTCTGTTCATGACTCAGTCCTTTAATTAGGACGGTTCTGGTGGCATTTTCAGTACAGGGAAGCCAGTGACCCAATAAATGGAACAGAAAGATAGAAGCAAGAGAAAAGGTAAATAGTTTGGAGAAAAACATAGCAACCATATATGTCCAGTTATTCATTGAAAGATAGAAACATGGGCTTTGAGAGGAAGGAAAGGGCAGCAACAATCGCAGTCCTTCCTCTTCCTTCGCATGGGTTCTGGGGATATTATCTTACACTAGGAGAGAGATTTTTAATGAAACAATGTTATAGAAGATCATAATTTTTCATGTCCCCAAGTAATATCATAGACTCATAGAATCACAGAATGGTTTGTGTTGGAAGGGACCCCTAAAGATCATCTAGTTCTAACCCCACTGCCATGGGCAGGGACGCCTTCCACCAGGCCAGGTTTCTCAAAGCCATATCCAGCCTGACCTTGCACACTTCCAGGGATGGAACATGCACAACTTCTCTGGACAGCTCGTGCCTCACTAATCTTTGAGTAAAGGATTTCTTCCAAACATCTAATTTAAATCTCTCATTCCCTCTTGCCCTATCACTATGTGCCTTTGTAAAAAGTTGCTTTCCCTCTTTTTTATAAGCCCCCTTCAAAGAGTGAAAGGCTGCAGTGAGGTCTCTCTGCAGCCTTCTCCAGTCTGAAAAACCACGGCTCTCTAATTTTGTCATTCCAGGAGACGTGCTCCAGCCCTGTGTTTGTCTTCATGGCATATCTCTAGACCCACACGAGCATGTCTGTGTCCTTCTTGTACTGAGGGCTCTGGACCTGGATGCAGTTCTCCAGGTGGGATCTCATGAGAGCAGAGGGCCAGAATCACCTCCCTCAACCTGCTGGCCATGCTGCTCTTGATGCAGCCCAGGATGCAGCTGATTTTCTGAGCTGTGAGAGCACGCTGTTGGCTCATTGTGAGATCCTGGATCTGAATGTCAATGAATTATTGATGTGGGTCAGAACCAACTCACTGGGACTGTGTGTGTGCATGTGGGGAAGGGCTGGGCCTGGACCTGCAGGAACATGGTACGTTGTGCACACAAGGTGTGCACTGAGGGCACATGGCTCGGATGAAGGCCTGTAGCTGGGCTGTCTGTCAAGGCAGAGCTGCCTGGTAGCCCACCCACACGACACCCCTGCAGCACAACTCACTCTGGCCTGTAAGGCACTGACTGGATATCCTGCCTGGGAGGGAAAACTGAACTCTATAAATAAATGAGACTCCACAGGAGTCTTCCTTCCCTCTTCTCCCTCCCCAGCTGGTACCATGTGAATCGTCGAATCTTGTTGGTAACCATTCTCCTCTCCTTGTCTCTTTCTTTATCCCTTTTAATCTGTTTTCTTCTGTTACTCTTTTCCTTCTCTTGTGGTTAATTTAAAATCAATGAATTGTGTCATATTAAAGCTAATATACTGATTGTTTTTAGTTGGTGTTTTCTGTGGAATTTTTTTTTTTTTTTGGTGCTGAATATTTTAGTAAAATGCTTTTCTTGGTTGTATTTTACTCCTGTAAAAACCTTTTGCCAAAATATCTTATTTTTTTCTCTAAATTAAAAAGAATTTCCCTTAGAGAAGAGGGTGTGACTCTTTCTCTGGATGCTAATTAGAGGTTATAATGAACCAAAAGGCTTTTAAAAAGGCTTAAATAAAAATGTAACTGCTCTGGGCAGCTTATGGCTTAATCTGGAGCGTAACACTCATGTCCAGCTTTTCATCCATCAAAACCCCCAAGTCCTTCTCAGCACTTTGCTCTTGAACTTGTTGAACCAGCAGTAGGACTGCTGGTTTTTATGAAGTAGGATATATATTTGCATATGTTTTCATACTGGTCATGTTCTCTTTAAAAATGGACAAGTTCGTAATATTTGCCAATTCAAAGTATCTGTAAAACATGTGACATGCTACTACCTTGCAGCATAAACCAAGACATTATTTCCATCTGTACAGCCAGGACTTTTGTCTGGTTGAATATCCATTATCTCCTATCCTGGATCAACTTCATCCTCTCTGACTTCAGGCACCTGCAGAGATTTCTAAATTAGGCTCCTCTTTGCCACAGGTTCTTTACTTATGATATTGATGAGAAAGAGAGGCACCCCCAGAGAAAAACACCTTTGCTTTGATCTGAATCTCCCCCAGGAGATTCCTCTCTCTCCTTGCTAAGTATACAGGGAGCATCCATTACATATGCTTTTAACTGCAATGCCTGAAGATAGGTGGGATGAATCAGGTCCCCTGAGAATTTTCTTTCCCTGTTACGATACTTTATCTATTTGCTCTACTTAATCATAAACTCTCTGCAGGAGGGACTGTATCTTCTGTCTTTTTCTATCAAGAAGCCTGGAAAAATGTTTTAAAAAGACAATTTTTTAAAAAAGTATTTTGGAATTATGTGAGATACGTACTTCAGAGACAGCATTTGCATTTACGCTTATCAATAACTCTGTACTTTGAAAAACACAGTCCCCATTAGTTTTATAGTCTTGCCTTAAAACCTTTCATTGACTTTAGTCAGAACAAGAATGGACATTTTTTCATTACATGAACATTTTATTCAATCAGCTGTGGAATAGTTGTAATTTTGATTTATTAGATTTGGTGCAGCTAAATTGGAAAAGAGTGACAAAGCAAGCTAAATTTTACATGTGTTTTTACACTCATTACTTACAATAATTCTTGGTGTAAAAACATTACAATGTTTGAAGATCTGAGATATCATCAATCATTTACACCTGGTGTCTGACAGCTCTTCATTAAAAAAATACCAAACCCCCAAATAAACAAAACGATTACAATTCACAACTTTTTAGAAAGAAAATCTATCTGAATTAGAGACATATGTTTTTTTTATGTGTGTCCTTTTATTACTGTTTACATGCATCAGGTTTTGCAACCTGATTGCTCAGGTATTAGGATATTGATCCCAACTGTAGGTCACTGCTGTATTTATGGTACAGAGCTTTTCAATTCCAATGCAGAAGTGTAAATCTATACTCTTAACATTCAGGACAGTACTCCAGATACAACTATATCCTACTCTTCTCAACAAAGTGTTCTTTTCAGCTGAAATCTGCATGGAAATAGTTATGTCTTTATGGAACGCTAGGGCTTTTGCCAGTGTATTTTGCCAAAATGTCATACAGGTGAAAATGTTCCAACCGCTTGTAATGATATGCTATATATTTAAATCTTCCTTAAAAGTCTGCCATGCAGATCTGCTAATGCTGTCATCCATAATTAAAATGTGTGATCAGGTTTGAACTCTAAATTCCACCAAATATAAGCCTAAATTTTAAAGGCTCTTTTTCATAGTCAAAGAGATTATCAGGTATCAGTTCACACGGAAACGCTTGCTGGAGCAGGCTGGATAATTTTGTACAGTAATCTCTAAAGGCCATGTAAAATTTAAGTCTTTAGCAATCTTGAGGGAAGCTGTTTCTTTCTGATAGCAAAAACCTGGGATTTTTTAAAGCCAGTTAAAAGAGTTATTATTTAACTTGTCTTAGTGAATTATTTTAGGCTGCTTTGTTATAAATTCAACAAAGGCCCTACAGATTGATTTACATTGTTAAGATTATCTTGAAACCAGAAGACAAGAAACATTTTTAAAACTACTTTTTAAATTCTGACTCGTAATTTGTAATCTCTCCACAAAAGGTTTAACAATACACCTTCATTGAATCTAGCATGAATATCATACCAGTCACAAAATTCTTAAATGAGACATAAGGAGATATTTGGGTGAAAGCTGCTACCAAAGGAGTTAATCTGGTCTTTCTGCATCCAATATACAACAAGCAGGATTGGTCTGGCTGTGTGTGAGTGCGGTATGTTGTGAGTTAAGTGGGGCACTTGTCAGCCACTGCAGCCGCTGCTGTGAATGAGCTACGGTCCCAGCAGTGGAAGCCTCTGGTGTTGGGATTGTGACTCACAGAGTCTCGTGGATGGTCAGACTGGAAAATTTCCTTAACAGTACAACACCAGGTTTCCCACAGCAGGGTCTCAGATATCTAATTCCAAAAGGCCATTTATTCATTGCGCAGTAACACAGAAACAGCTCAAGTTGGTGCCTCTGAGGAGGGACCCCCAGCAAAAGAACACCTGGGCTTTTATACCCTCACAGTCCAAGCGTGCACAAGTCTCACTCTTCCTCCCAAGTCTTCATCTCCTGCTGTGCCTCCCAGTGTCCATTCACCTGGCTGGTGCCACAGGTCTCCATGCTATTTGTTATGCAAAGGTTTGGCTTTTCACGGCCTCTTGTCTCGGGGTCTCACCCAGGGCTCAATCTGCATCTCCACTACAGCTCACAGAGGGAGCTACCCGCATCAGATGTGTTCCTCTCAATGACAAATATGGAGGTATTCACTGAATCTTGGTATACTATTGTCAATTCAGGAATAAACTTATTTTTAAAATGTAATAAAGCATCTTGGAGTCAGGACAAGGAGGCAGTAGTCAGAATCTTGCATACTAAAGCAAAAATACTGCAGTTCAAAGAAATTTAAGTAGAATTATTATCAGTTTCATAGAACATGGCTGATAATTCTGATATCTCATTTGTGTTAGATAACATACTTTTTACTTTAGAAAAATTTCCAACCAGGTTACGAGGTTTTGAAAGATCAGTCCTCTCTTCTTAAAAAAAATTATTAAAAATTTAGATTAATTATCAACACATTTGGCAGTAATTGTTATTCTTACATAACATTGTATTAAGGAGAAATACATTAACATTTTAGAATAATTACTGTATGTCCCGTTTGTTCCTTTCTTTACCTGTTCATATTCCTCCAATGGAAAGGTACTCCAAGAAATTTTGTGGAAACTTAGGGCCAGTCGCACCAATAAAATGTGTCAATCCATACTAGACAATTAAGTGGTATAGTTAATCTGTTTTACCTCAGGAGAAGGCCTGTAATTCACACCCATTAGTTAATTAACTGGCCCATTAGTTGAACTGACACCAATTTAAGGGGTTGAGATTTCACTTCCAAGTACTTTTCAAAGTCAGACTATGGTATACGTATAATTAAACAATTTTTTTGCCATGGATTTTGGGAACAAGCTTTATCTGAAAGGCGTAGCCTTTGATTTACTAGGGTCAATGCATAAGTCACAAATCAAATCCCTAAATTTTATTCTGTCTGAGAGTAAGACAGTGAAGGATATAAAGTAATGTACTTTTTAATGTTGAATGCCTAGAGAACACTGGAGGATATATAAAGGATCAAGCTTTCATCCAACCGCCCTTTGACTTTATAAATTATTTTTCTACTTTCTGAGCTTAAAAACCTTCTTAACAAAAATTCTCTAGGACCCAATCTTTACAGGATTAAAACAGGAATCTCTTGTGTTCAGGGTGCCAATATTTTTTATATTCTTACGCAGCTTAGTCCTTTTTGAGATGTGTTTGAAAGTAATTTCGATTAACCAGCTTTTATCTCAATCTATCACTTCAAACATTCTCCTCAACAGCACATACTTTAGTCAGCTACTTGTACAACTTCAGGAAACTTCTGTCAACTTTTGGTAAAATCCTTCAGGCAGTATCAGACTGAGAAGAATCACATTTCAACTCACAGACCTGTAGTAGACATTCGAGACTTTTACAATTCACTTTCTTTAATGATGCTGCCTGTCATGTCCTTTAGAACAAACTGGCATCTGGATAATGATCCAGACTGTATCCCAAATGAAATGGGAGCAGTTGGTATCTAGATAAATAAGGACAAGAGTGGGCAGATAAATACTGCCCTACAAACAATTCCAGGTTTTGCAAGCATTATTAAAATTTCTGCTAATTAACTTCAGCAAAATGACTATACAGCATTGTGACCATAGCTCAGTCTTCAAATTTCTGAATGTTGTGGCATGAAAAGCTATTTGAGAAAACAAAGCAAAAACTTATTGCAGAATTTTTCTACTTTTTAGTTAAACTAATTCAAATCAAAGCTTATAAATGGAGTATGGTTTGGGTTGCTCTTATGGTACAGCTATGGTAGCTATGTTTTGAAGTTACTGCATTTCTAGTTCACAGTATGGTACAGTGATAAGGTTTTAGTCATAGTTTTAGTGTGTTTTCTCTGATATGATTATATACAAGTATGTACAATGACAGTATACAGAGATAGACATTTGGGAAATAATTTATGAAAAAAAGTTGATCAGTATTCAGTATTGTCAAGACGACATCTAACTGCTCACATGCCATTCTTTCTGTAGCATGTCATCAGCATACAGCTCTTCAGACCATATCTGGATTTCTGCAATCAGAAAATTATAGGCTATACTCAGAAATTTTAGAAATATGCATAGCTCTAGAAAAAATACATAGATTTACACAGGTTAAAAATTTTTCTGTTCCTTTATTATGAACCTGCATACATGGCACAGAAATCTCTTAGTGAATGTACCCTCTCACCAAGTATGGTGTACACTTACCTGATTATGTATTTGTTTGTCTGTTTGTTTAATTAATTTAACCACTCTACAGGATGGAATAAACCTACCATCCCAAACAGGGAGGCTGTTCCTTCAGGAATAAATGGTATCACCGCCAAATACTTCCAGGGAAGTCAGCACTCTCATGTGTGCTCTAGTAGAGCTTCATACCGATAAGACTTGCTGTGTGACAAGAGGTTGCAATTTCTGTCTAACACCACATTCTCAAATATGGTGCAACACATTTGAGTGAGAAATAATTTGGTCTTTATGCTATTTTCATCCTGAAGGTCTCTTCAAAAGAGACAAATTGTGATAAATTATGTGTGTTGGTGTTCCTTGTGATTGATGGCAGAGAAAATCAAGCTCTTTCACTTAGATACTCACTGCAGAATTCAACCAGGCTTACCAGAAATAAGACAAACATTTTACGAGTCATCCAGCCCTATTGCTCAGTCTAGAAGCTCTGTTTTTAAGTTCTAGCCACCCCCACTAGTCAACAGGTTCCACTTCTTTCTTTCAGGGGACCGGTAATTATCACAAGTACAGTTATTGTAAGCTAATTACATGTTCCAAAACTAATGTACTTATGTGAACCAGAGGGTAGCTTACCATGTGAGCATGGTAAGTAAACAGGTGCTTAAAAGATTTAATGGGTTTGTAGCCATCTGTAGTGATTAATGATGTTTGAGAACCTCACTGCAGCTCGTAATATCATCATAAATGAACACTGGGACTGTTCAGTTAAAAAAAAAAAAGTGCAAATGATTCTTAGATATTTCAGCTCTTATCCTTTATGCTTAGTTACAATTTTGTATTCCAAGGAGCAATGAATAATTGAAATTTTACAGAAGCCATAAGGAAAAAGGAAAAACTCTTCCCTTTGACTTCTCCCCATTCCCACCTTTTTACCGCAAGATAGAATGAAGTATATTTTCCCACATATGGAACAGAAAATTAGAGCAGATTTTCTTTCTTTATAACAAATTTATTGCCTCTCACTGCTCTTACTAATCAGAAACCTAGGTTGAGACCTTTGTGTTCCCTAAACTCTGTAGAAATGTTGCTCCTTTTGATACCAGTAACAAAATTCCTGCTGTGGTCAGATACTTTTCCCTGCCTGGAGATGGAGGGACAAATATGAGTAAAAGAAATTGCCCCTGCTGTGGTTATGTCTGAAATAGCATCAGGCTATGCATTAAAGCATAGTGGTAGATTACCCACTCCCTGTATTTTCAAGATGATGTCCCAAGATTTCATAGAATCGGTTTAACAGGGTAAATATTTTTTTAAAATATTTTTAAATATTTTTTTTTTCATAATTTGGCATCCAACCAGCAGTTGAGATGTATAATTTTACCTAAGATTTTCCACGTGTTCTTGAGCCACATTTAACCAAAGTATTTTGAAAATATGAGAGCACAGCTTCCAAATGTGCCAACATGGCTCATGCGGCCTAAAGCCAATGACTCTGAAGTGTCACCTGCTATACCAGCTAACTGACAATGGTAGCCACACAGCCCTGTAATACACCACAGCCTTTGATAGTAGCAGGCTGTAAGCTTTGTATACCCAAAGTACTGAGCCCTGGCACTCTTGCTATGTCTGAACTTTTCTTGACCTACTTTCATCTTTGTTTCACTTGGTTTAGCTATGATGGCAATTTATCTAATTGATCAGGTGACAGTGGCTGGTTTTTTTGTTAGGTTATGCGATAAAAGCTCATCTGCACACCCACAAAGGAACACAGAGGCAAAATGGCAGGCAGGGAGCCCACCCTGGCTGCTTCCGGGCTGCTCCCAGGCCTATTGCCAGGGAGCCATCAGACCATTAAAAACTCATCTCTACAAATCCGGAGAACAAGGGCACAATGGCAGAGGGCTGGGGAACCCAAATTAAGGACTCAAAGTAAGGGATACTCTGTACGTACCCCTCCCATCCAAGCCTCATCCCCACAGTCCTGCTGCGAAACCCATCATGATGAGTTATTGCCACCAGATCTCCATTGCATCTTTTGAACTAAGGTGAGTTTCTACCAAGGGGTGTGGGACACAGTATGGGAAGCAGGAAAACTGGATGTTGGAATTACACAAAATTTTTAAGGCATGTTTAGGAGAGGAATAAAAAGCAAGAAAAGGGAGGCGTTTAGGTGGGAGGGAAGAGTCTATTCACATGTAAGTAGGGGCTGATCAGTATACTTTCTGGCCATGCCCTGGCCCTGATCACTGCAGTCAGTTCTGTCTCCTTGTTATATTCCTTCAATGATTTCCTAGTAAGAGGCTCTTCGCTCCGTGTGCATGTGTGAGTATGGTCTGTGGTGTCAGCAACTGGTGTGAGTGCAGGTGTGTGAACAAGTGTGCGACCACTAGTAAAAATCAAGCTGAACGAGCCAGCAGATAGCTGAAGTGGCCTGGGATCAAGGGGGCATGTCGGTGTCTGCGTGTCTCTCTGTGTGTGAGAGAGCATCTATGGCTCCCTAAGGGTGAGAGCACAGGTCCTCTATGAGACCAGAGAGTCATGAACATCTTTCTGTATGCATGTCATGCTTTCCACAAACATCTGAGGTAGGATCGTGGTACTGTGACCTTGGGGATTTGTATGTCTAGGTGTTAGCAACTGGTGAAACTGAGATCCAAGGACAGCAGCTGGTCAGGCTGGGTGTATCAAGCCAGCTGCTTGAGGGACTCACACTATATGTACACATCATGTGGTGGGTGAGCAATTGGCTCGTGGGTTGAGCGCAGAGGATAATAGAGAATGGGGTGACATCAGACTGGTGACCTCTCACTAGTGGGGTTCCACAGGGCTCTGTCTTCGTCCCTGTGCTCTTCAACATCTTCATAAATGTCTTGAACACAGGACTGGAAGGGATACTAAGAAAGTTTGCAGATCACACAGAACTGGGAGTACCTGTTGACTCCCTTGAAGGCAGGGAGGCCCTGCAGACAGACCTCCACAAACTAAAGGACTGGGCAATTACCAACTATATGAAGATAAACAAGAGAAAGTGCTGGATCCTGCACCTGGGACGGGGAAACCCCAGAATGTGCATACAGACTGAGGACTGAGATGTTGGAAAGCAGTGCCATGGAAAGGGACCTCAGGGTCCTGGTCGACTGCAAGTTGAATGTGAGTCAGCAGTGCCCTGGCAGCCAGGAGGCCTCACCTTGAATATTGTGTGCAGTTTTAGGAACCACAATATAGGAAAGATTTTAAGCTATTAGAGAGCATCCAAAGGAGGGTAACAAAGGTAATGAAGGGCCTTGAGGGGAAGCTGTATGAGTAGCAGCTGAAGTCACTTGGTCTGTTCAGCCTGGAGAAGACGAGACTGAGAGGAGACCTCATTGCAGTTACAACTTCCTCCTGAGGGGAAGAGGAAAGGCTGGCACTGATCTCTTCTCTGTGATGCCCAGTGATAGGACCCAAGAGTATCACCTGAAGTTGTGTCAGGGGAGGTTTAGGTTGGATATTAGGAAAAGGTTCTTCACCCAGAGGGCGGCTGGGTGCTAGAACAGGTTCCCCAGGGAAGTGGTCACAGCACCAAGCCTGACAGAGATTAAGAAGCGTTTGGATGATCCTCTCAGGCACATGGTGTGACTCTTTGGGATTGTCCCGTGCAGAGATAAGGGTTGGATTTTATGATCCTTGTAGGTCTGAAACAAGAATCAGGCCTAAAAGAG
>VZRE01015722.1:0-81515 GCA_013396775.1 Cephalopterus ornatus | reverse complement strand
TTCTTCGTACCGGGATTTTTCGGCATCACAGCGTCATCTTAGAGGACATTGCACAAGATTGCAACCAGATGGTTCTTGAATATTTTCAGTGAGGGAGACTCCACAACCTCTCTGGAAAATCTGTTCTGGTGCTCAGCCACCTGCACAGTAAAGAAGTTCTTTGTATTCAGGTGGAACTTCCTGTTCATCAGTTTCTGCTCATTGCCTCTTGTCCTATTGCTTGGCACCACTGAGAGGAGCCTGGTTCCACACTTTGGTCACCCACCCTTCTGATATTTATAGATATTTATGAGGTCCCCTCTTAGTCATCTCTTCTTGAGGTTGAATAGATCCAACCTATCCTCACAGGTTGAATAGGTCAGCCTATCCTCATAAGACAGAAGCTGCAGAAATTACTAGAGAAGAAGAGAAAAATACAATCTGAACAGTTTTGTCTGCGTTTGACTTGGTTCATGCCCATATAATTGTGTTTGCTGTGATTGATGCCACTGGAGCGTCAGCACTAGATCTGTATCCCAAGTTACTGCACCTTGTTGCATCCTTTTAAACAGAGGAAGGAAAAACAACTTTTTTAGAGATACAGAAAAAATGTTTTTAGGTATTCAATGATTGTTTAGAATTTCTGAAGATGAAACAAATAGATACAAATATGAGAAAAAATGTTATTCCCCTAACTATGCTTTCAATGTTTTAAGCAGTTGTAATTGTCAAAAAGAGAACAT
The DNA here is from genome assembly GCA_013396775.1 of Cephalopterus ornatus. Classification (NCBI taxonomy): domain Eukaryota; kingdom Metazoa; phylum Chordata; class Aves; order Passeriformes; family Cotingidae; genus Cephalopterus; species Cephalopterus ornatus. The sequence goes on along the minus strand of VZRE01015722.1, from coordinate 80,793 downwards.
TTTAAATATTATGGGTATCACCAACTATTTGTTTGGGTATGACTGAATCCAGAAACCTTTCCAATCTACTTCATTTGTAATTCTATCTGTTACTTTCTTTCCTATCACAAGTTTCAAATCATGTTCTTTGTTTGAAAGTGACAAGTCTGTTGCCATGGTTTAATTCCATAGAGCATTATTGTAATTAGTGGAAAGAGGCACTATTAGAAATACTTTAGCCCCTTTGCCTACAGCCTACTGGTGTTAGTAATTCAAACATCTCTTGTTTGCACTTTCATAATTTTTAGACTTGATCCTATTAGTTATTTGTCCTGTTATTTTCTAGGCACTTCTGATATTTCAAGTGCAGCCTCCAACTTTAAAACTGTCTGCTATGATTTAATACAAATAATGATTTTTTTTTTTCTGTTTACATATGTTTCTGGTTCCTATTTTCTTGCTTGTTGATGGAAAAACATCAGTGCCCAACTGTGGGAGATGGGCAAGAGGCAGGAGAAGAGGAACTGTACGAGAGATTCATTGGAGGCTTGAAAGAACCAATTGAAGAAGAGAACTGGATCTAATTTTACCAGAGACTTTCTTTAACTAAGGACATTATGAGAACCATGGATTTTGTCAGTTAAAATTGAGTGTTACTAGTATAGAATCTTTATTATATACCCCACATATCCCTCATAGAAATCCCTATGAGTTATCTCCCCTTTCTCTTATTGGCCTGGGTTTGCCACAGTGTCCCTATTCCCTTATGGTTAAAACCCCTCCTCTTTTCATGTAAGGCTGCAGCTCCTTCCCTGTTACGGATAAGTTTCCTCCGCTTTATTCCATGTTTGTTATAACCCCACCTTGTTTCTAGAAAGTTCCTCGGTACCCCCCATAAAAGGGGGACGCCGTTTTAATAAACGGTTCACTCTGCTTTGACCTACAACCTGTGTTGGACCCTCCCTGGGGTGGACGTCCCCCTTCCCCCTAGCCAGGCTGCGTTAACTAACTCCTATTTCCACTCATCCCTACTCTCTGTTGAAATGGCACGAAACAAATATATCCTTAATATGTCATGGTAAGAGTGACAAAGACCTTTTCCTCTGGATGAAGGGAGTTTTCTGTTTTTAGAATAACATCTCTCAGTCTGCGTGTGTTTGTTCTTTAGTCTCCTTTTCATGTCAATATGGGGAATAGAGTTGATGAAGATGTGAATGTAATAGAGTGAGTAGCTCTGCTCTGCTCATAAGTGGCTTACAAGATTAAGACAGAGTTATTTGAGCCCCTTCAGCAAATGTGCCAGTATGAGGTGTGTTATGGGTTACTTTGGGGCAAATTATCATTTCTGCTGAAAGAGGAGAGGACTTGCATTTTTCCATGATTTCAGGTTTATTTGGGAGACCAGAGAGGTAGACCTCCGCCCTCAGACAGCAGCTCTGGGCTCTGGTGGTCACATTGCCTGGCAGAAGAGTTTTCTCACCAGGAGGTACTGGGGGGAAGAAACAAAGACCTTGACCATGCTGGGAGAAGACACAGAACAGTGCGTGAGCTGGCCCAGGGAACTGGGGAACTGCTTTCCTGATCCCGTTGCTGGCAGCAATGCATTTGGCATGGTTGGTAGAGTATATACTTAAAACACCATTTATTTCTTTCCAGGTTGAACGAGCTAGAATGACAGAAATGAAATATGTTAACTGTCTGATTGACCTGGCAGTGAGGTTTCACAAACAGCATTCCTTCAAGGTGTGTGCCAGTGGCCATTTGCACTCTGTCTTAATAACAAAGGTTGAAACAAGGTCTTTCTTTGGGAAATCTAATCGCTGTAATACCAAGGCTCTGGGCAGTGAGACCAGCTTGACATTTATTTATTACCTCCTCTGATATGAAGCAACATGTGCTATTCCAGGTCTTTGCCAAATTTCTGGCTTAAATTCTATGCTGTCTGTTTTCCCTTAAAAAACCTCAAGTGTCTCAATCTGTGTAGCTTTGTTTAAAAATGTACAATCACCTGCTATTCTCCTACCTACAATTAGCATGGTAACTTTTGACTATAGTGTGGAATTGAATTGATTGAAGTTGCAAAAGGCTTGTGGTATTTTAAAAAGGGAAGAAATATTGTTTAAAATAGCTTAATTTCTAAGCAGAAATTGTTTTAATACTTCTTGAAACACATTAATTCCTTGCATGTGGTTTTTTTTTATTTGAAACATCAGATGTAGGATGGAATATTGAGGGAGCTTAAGAATAATTCATTGTCATCTCTGACTTTTTAATGTAGACATTTAATTTAATCTTATCTAAGCTTCAATTTTCCTGCCTTTTTTTTTTCCTGTGCCAGATGGATACTCTGTATTAGATAATATGTTTTTATATTTATACATTTAAGTGCTTTAAAGTTTCTTTGTTTATAAAAGTGCTTCTCAGGGGCAGAGCCTTTCCTTGTCTCATATAACTAAGTCCCCTCCCCTCCACCTGCTCATTTAGAGCAACATAAATGCATGCTGCTGCACTGAGGCACAGGAGAGCTCCCATCAGCAGTAATTGTTGACCTACCACAGTTACAGTCAGTGATCAATAGGTACTACTTTGCTGCACGGCAACAGCGCAGAGAAATTCTGGAACCCACTGAGAATTTGTTGTCGACATGCAAACCCAGCTGATGGCCTTCAACCGTAACAGATGTCAGAGAGTGACAGGCACACCAGGGCACCATGAAAGTACTGCTGGAACCTGGCTGGGGAAAAAAGAACACTATCAAATTACTAAGTGCGTTCTAACAAATCACATCAAAGTGGCAAAAAAAGCCTGAGCAAAAGAAAATTACTACTTTCATTTTCTTTCTTATCTTCCGTTCCAACACACCGTGTGTGCTGCCGCATGCGATGCTATCAACCACCGTACTAATGAGCGGTTCAGCTGCATGAAACAACGAAGCTTTTGCAGCGCTGGCCAAGGGGCTGTGTCGCAGGAGAAACTGGAGAGATCAGGAAGAACACGTACTCCTAGGAGCACATTAGCTGACTTTTTAACTGCAGCATATGTAGATTCATAAGTAAATATTTGCTAACTTTCTATCCTGCGGTGACTATGTGAATTCAATACAATCCAGAGTTCTATGCAGAAGAAAAAACCTAAAATACGACATTTTTTCTTCCCCTTTGTGTGTTGATTACATGTACAGTATTTAGCCCAGCTGTTTTGTTTATTTGCAATGCCTTCATTCTGGGAAATGTTAATTCAGAGGTGGGACTTGGCTGAATTGTGTATTTTTAATTTGTTTATAGCTTTGGCCACCTCTGGTCATGGTCTGTAAAACTGAGCATGCATTTAGCTACAAAACTAAACGTGCAGGGTCCATTTAGTCACAAAAAATACTTCAAGTTCAGTGAGGCAAAAGTATATTAATACTTAGAGAAAATCAGTCTCCAAAAGGAAAATAAGAAGTAGTGGTCTCTATGTTTTCTTTTTCTGGGTCTTAAAATGGACTATTACCATTCCACTGAGTGTCAAGAGGAAATATTATCAAAATGTCAATATCTCCAAGCTTTCTTATCTTTCAAATACCCTATTGTTGTGCACAATCTGCACACTTCTCACACATGAATGATCTCATTATAGACAATGGAGATACTGTAGTACTGCTAAGGAATACTATATTCCTGACAGCACAAAAAAATGTATCAAGGAAGATGGTGCAATCCTCCACATTTGCTACTCTAATGTGAGCTGGGGACCATGGAAGAGACTGTTTCCCAAAAGCAGCTTTCCCGATGAAGCTTTAAAATGGAGTTATGTGCTATCCAACTGGTCTTGTAGTTAGGTCTAGGACATGCAGAGCTCACCATTGTCCTGGGCTTGGCGTGATCTTTCCTCTGAGCAAAATAAAGAACATCTCCTGTGCAGCATAAATGTTGTGTGTGTGGTGGGCCTGAGGAGAGCATGTACTCACTTTGCTCCCAGAGCAGACAGGGCTGGCACCTGTTTTCTTCTGTATGGGACATTACAAAATTCTTCTGAAACAGAAGGAAAACATACAGCTGGACTGAATTCTGGGGAGGGGGTAAAGTTCCTATGTTCTTTGAAGATTAAAAATAATGTCGTGTAAAAATATTTTAGACTGTAGTCCTGTAGAAGTTCACATAACATTATACCTAGATTTTAATTATGATTTGACAAGCAGACTGCTTGTTTTCTTTTTGAAAATAGTCATGTTGTCAGAGGAAATGGAATCCTGTCTTGCTCTTCAGAAAAGGGTTTTGTGAATGATTTCTGCTAATACTTTTGTTATAACTCTTCCAATATTTCTAAGTATGAAGTTACAAGAGACAGACAGTGCCATCCTTGAGTAGCTGGTGCAAGCCCTCTCCTTCTAGATAGCTCTTGCACTGTGTGTTCCTGGATCCCTTTATAGGAGGTCAGAAGGGAAAGATATACCTTTTGGATGGTCGGGCAAGATGTCCAACAGTGCAACAATAATAGAGACGTAATGTTGCTAAGATTTGGCTAATTTGAACTATCACAAGTTGTGTTGTGAAGCAAACAATCAGTAAAGAATTCAGTCATAGTGTTCTAATACACTGTGTAGTGTTATGCTAAGAACCTTTTTTATGGGGAAGGGCAAGATGCCTTATATAACTAAATAAAAAAATCTGGCATACATATATTTATATCTATCTGTAAATCAAAGAATTTAGTGTAAATGAAGTGGAATATAAGTAGTCTAATTCAAGCACAATCATGAGCCTGTATCTAATGGTACAGAAAAACAAAGTCTAGTGTAATCAGAATATTGACACAGAAAAATGTCACAACACTAGTAATAATACTCCTAAATTTTTCCTGGGGTTAAGCTCACCCTTCCCCTACTCCATTGGGTCCAAAGGTCAATGACTTTACTCTGGGGTGCAGTGTGTGAAGGGGTGTTAGGACACATCACCGGTATCTGAAGTCCTTTCCCAGGAGGAATATGGTGTTCATGTTACTGGTTTCCACTCCCATGATCCACTTGGGATCCATCATTTGCATGTTTGCTTAGGCCTCTATATTTTTCTTTTTCTTCAGTGCTCCTCAGCTTCAGGTTACATTCTGATTTACCATATAAATACCACATAAGTACGCCTTGCATATATTAGATGCTATTTCTTTGTTCTCTTTGTTACCTCAAAGACCAGTTCTGCCCAGCTTCAGGTCTTCTTTATTTGTTTGTATGTTTTGTGTTTTTTAAGTGAAAATTATAGAGATCTGTGAACAGCTGTGGGATCTCCCATACCAAATGCTGGACCCATCTCTTGCTATGCCATGTCAGTATCCACCTATGCCACTTCCTGCATCCCCATTTCTCAGAACCTCTCCTCTCATACGAAGGCAGCATTTTCTGCACTGCTGCATTGTGTGAGAATCATAAATACCTCATTCTACCAACAATAACTGCTTGTTACTGCTACCTACATATAGGTTTTTACCGTATAACAAACATGAGTAAAACAGCTTAGCTGTAGACATCAAGTCATCTGGAGGGACTTCTGTCACTGCTAAACCAACTTAAACAAAGCTACAGGCAAGTGAAGGAAAGCTCAGCTGTGACAGTCCAGAGGCCTTGCAAATTTACTACAAAAAAGTGATCTGCTACTAGTAGTGGCAATACTCTTAACATGGCTACATAGTTACAAAAATAAAAGGTGCTTTCAAATACATGTGGACATTTTTAATACGGTGCTCATACTTCTCAAAAATTCTCCTTGTCGTAAAATAACATGGATGCAAAACCCCTGCTTTTTCCCAGTGAAGGACTTCGATTTACAATACATAGCAAGAACACTGCAACCCTATTTAGACATCCTAGCTTGAGAAAAGCTGCTCTGTTTGTAATACCCTCCACCCCCCACACTCTGATAAACTTTAGCTTTTAAGACTCTCCAGCTGTGCCTCCAGCAGTAATTGGGGTCATTAGTCTTTGCCTTCCCAGGCTAATTACCAGCACAATCCAAATGTCATCAGCTAAAGAAATGGAGCTTGAACAGGTTAAATGCTGCAGCTACATGGAGGTAGAAATAAAGGGGAAGATAAAAGATAAGACTGTTTTCTATGTCTGTATTTTGTCCTCTACCTTAAACACCAAACTGTATTTGCTTCTACAGGCACCGTTTACTTTAACAGGCTCCTAAATCTTCATTTTCTGTGAAACAAGCACAAAAGAGATGTTTGTGTCTTGACTGTGTCCAATACTTAAATTGTGTTCCTCTAAAATGTAGCTCATAACTAGAAATTAAGTTCTTTAATTTTACTCTGAAGGACATTGCATTCAAACTCCAGTATCTAGTGACTTTGGTTCTTGTATGATGAAAAACTAACAGATGGTTTCCAAGTTTGACCCATGTTAAAATTTTAAACATGGGCTGGAAAACCCACAAGAATTGCTAATTCACTGTAGTATGAACTCTTCTTTTTAAAGTCGAATTTTGAAATAAATTTATGAGGTCTTGTATGCAAAAATACAAATTAAGAGAGAAAGATAAATCTTACACCTCTGTATCTTACAGAAAAAATTCAAATTTTACAGGAACATTGAGATTACATAGTTAAAGCCTTGAATTTTTATTAACATATAGAAAGCATCTGTTTAAAAGTATGCTCTTTGTGACCTGGGGAGAAGTGTGTGCTGAAGTGCATTTCTCTGATGAATGAAGGAAAAATAAGTTTTTACCTCAGATCCATAATTTTTCTCTAAATTGATGGCTGTGGATTGCATAGTAGGTACTTAGTAACGGGGTAAATCAAGGGTTCTTCCAGTCTCTGAAAGCAATTTTGAGGAAGAGTTCACCATAACAACTCATGTTTCAGATAACTTACAGTCATGCTGATAAGTCAAAATGATTCTGTGAGGAAAAAATGCAAATTAGTGGGTCTCAAGGGCAAGATTGCAGCTATATTTGCATTCCTTTAATAAGAGCTTAAGATACAAATGTGCTGTATGCAATATGTTTTCCCTAGATAAGTATACTGTGTAGCTGTTACTGGGGGCTGAACTTCAGGACAAAACTTTGGTCACTGAAGAGTGGACTTAGCGAAGCTGCTTTAGGACCGCTGGCTAATTGCTGCATTTGATCATTTAGAGCAGCAGCTTTTGGACTATGGGTAGGTTTTGAATTGCTCTGTAAGGAAAGGAAAATAGAGACTGCATCTGGGTTTTATGCAGAGCATCTGAGGTTTTCCCTATGTGCTCTGTGAGCAATGAGAAGAGATCTGAGAGTTAGCTTTAGGCCCGCTGCCTAGGCTTGCAAGAAAATGCTATGCCGGAATGAGTTCTCGGGAAATGAAGAAGGAGTTCTGCTCACCTAACCAACTTCTCCATTTGTGTTTACAGCTCTCTTCCAAGTTCTGGCTATCTTCAATTCACACAGTTTTGAACACCTTTCAGTCTGTCTCTGGAGGAAAAGAACAACATTTTTGGATAGCATAGCTACACAGTTATATAGGAGATGTTACAAATTCCCTATCTACTATCAGAGCTGGGAATGTCTGTAGATTAGGAATAATTCGTAGCTAGTGTAGCATGTTCACAACTTGACTGAATCCTTTATTACAGATTTATGATTACAGCTGAAGCAAACTGATCTCCTTTGTGATAAAGTGTTACATAATAACAGAAAGTGTAGACTGTGTGGACAGCAAAGACCTATGTAGGTCCCGTAGCTGCTTTAGGTGGCTGAATGGTAAGGTTTTCTTTGCTGTAAAATTTCACTAGAAAATGGCTTCTCAGTCGTGAAAAGGCTTCATTTATGACTTGGCCTGTTGTTGAAGAAGAACAAAAATGCAGGCAGGGAACAATCACCAAGGGGCAAGAAAGGGACAGGAGGTCTACAGGCAGAAGATGAGCGAAATACACTGCTTGTTGTGAGCGAGGGCCTCCTGTATTCCCATTGCTGCAGATTATGGGTCTGGAGTGAAAGTTAAAGGAGCAAGGTCAGAGTCCAAGGAATTTCTGAGAAACAAGGACTGTTTTGCAAAGATGATGGTTACAGTCCATGTGCCTGTTCCTTGTGTGTTGTGTGGAAAGATGGCAGCAGGTTGAGGACACCCTATGAACCTTCATGGCAATTAGTGGAGGGTGTTTTTCCACAGATGTTTTCAGATGAAAAGTGAAACTGATTAAAAATTTTTCTACTGGAATTCTATGCAGTAATGAATATTTCCACAAAGTGAAACTTTGTTTGAAAATACTGACTTCATTTTCCCCCCTGTAACAGAATTGAAAATTACATTTTCTAGAATTGTACTGTAGCTGCACTGCAGAGGGAGCAGGACATCTGACTCTTTGTCTCTTCCTGTGGCTTGGCTGGGGAAATAAGCAGGAAGTATGTGGGGCAAAAGAGCTTTCAGTCTCACTTCTCAGGAAAACAAAATGGAAATGGCAAAGGTCTTTCAGGGTTGGTCACCTAGTGAGTTTTGAGCTGTGTGATGCTTCTGCAACACGGGTGTTTCTGACAAACCCTGTCTGCAGTATGTTCTGCAGTTTTTATTTTTGCTGCCCATGACTCTTTTTGAAAAAAAAACTAGGCTTCATTTTAGAACAAGCTGAGATCCAAACTTGCCATGTTGTTTCATGACAAATTATATTTTGTTAGTGTTTTAATATCCAACATAACTTATTGCATTTTTTCATAGGTCAGTTCATCTGTTTGCCTGAAAAAGCTGTCAGAAAACCTATTTATTTGGTAATGTGCTGTATATGCTTAGGAGTATTTCACTTTTCTTGGTAACAAATTACAAAAGTGCCTCTTGAAAGCTAGCTGAAATCATCTGGACATTCCTTTTGTTTTGTATGAGAGTGAAGTTTTTCTATATGAGTGTTTAGTTTTGTTTTCTTTCCCTTTTCAGTTTGATTAAATTTAGGTTCGACAGTTGTTTTTCTGGACAAAGTCTTTTCCATAATTGCAAACTTGAGAAGTGCCAGAACTGATGCTGCTGTCCTACCAATTCAGGTAAAAGTTTCCTATTCAGGCATCTCTTTGTATTAGTGTGCCGAGAATATGCCACAAATGATTCATTACCTAGAGAAAATTCAATAGTTTTTAACAAAAATAATTTTATTTACGGGCAAACTGAGAGATTGTTCAACAAAAATAATAAAAGTGTATTATTTAATTCACTTGAATAGGCTGCAACTGGCTACCAGGCTGGAGTTCTGAATGAAGCCACAAATAGAATGTAAGTTATCAGCATAAACACCATTATCGATTTTTCCAGTTCATTTCTCTTGTGTGGTAACTCTGCCTGTTACCCTTTCTGATTTATTATAAGCTCTGTCAAGAGAAAAAAAATCGGAGATCAACAAATGTACAAGGCCTGTGTATGTGTGCATGCCTGCATATGAAACTAATTTTTTGTGAAATACTGGACCAATTCACGGGGTTCTTAAAAAGATATTGATGTCTAAATCCTTTGTTGCATCTTCATATGGCTTCACTCCACCAGAACAACAGACTTTTCAAGAAGAAAGGTTTTTCTGTTACTTTTGTTTTGCAGCATATAAAATTACTTTTTCAAGAATAAAATATTCTATTATGGCTTTGCCAATGGAGCTACTACTCTAACCTGCTGACTGACTGCTCCAGGATTCCCCTTTGGTGGAGGACAAAAAGGCAGAAGATTTCCAAATTGATATCTGTATTGCCCCTTCTATTTCACTGTAGAAGAATGATGTGTGAGCAGTATGTTCTCAAGATCTGGCCAATGTTCCTTGACAGAAATGATCTTTGAGTTTACTCTTGACTTAAAAAGGAGCTGGATGCTATTTTGGTGATAGAGTAATGCCACTGGTTTACGTCTCTTCCTCTCTGCTGGATATACAGGACTTGTTGAAAATACTGTATCTACATACAGTCTGTGTATGGGGACTTCAATGACTACTCCTTTGTGGGAACTCATTTTACAGAAGACCTCTACAACAAGTTTAAGACAGAAGTTATGTAAGTATAATTGTTAAATACTTTGTTATTCGTTCGCATATAATCGGTTTAAGCTCTGATAATGTTGTTATTCCTAATAAGGTCACAATCTCTCCCAGTTACCATGTATGTCCGTGTTACCTTCCCCGTTTCAAATTTGGAAAAAGCCTCCCTTTTCTCCATCTATCCTTCCCAGGTTTGTAAACCAGTAACTCCCAGTCTTACCTTATTTGGTAAGCTCCGCTTTTCTTCCAGACCCTTCCACGGCAAACCTTATAAAAGCGGCTGCCACCATCTAAATAAGGTTCACTCCACACTATCTCCGTTGCTGTGTGCGTGCATGTTTTTTCTGCGCCGCTACGTCATCACGCCCGGAGCTCAGCGAATGCCGTGACCTGCTAGCTAGCCGGCAAACCCTTCGCTACCTTCCCGGAGCGGACCAAACCCTTCTTTCCAGCAGGTTGCGACACTCCTTCTATTACTCAATCCTAAATTAATGAATGGTGATGGTCAAAGTTTGATGCATGGACTAAAATTTCCATGTTGTACCAACACTTTAGCTAGCAGTACAGAAATGCAGTGGGTTAGTGTTGGCTAGTAGTCTAGCATCTGCCCAGCCACTCACAGGACAAGTGGAGGAAATAGGAAGAACAGGAATATGAAATCTTCTGGGTTGAGGTAAAGTCAGGGAGCTTTTTTGTCAATTACTGTCACAGGCAAAACAAGTAAAATAAATGAAAAATTAATTAATTCTCATTTAAAACAAAAATGTAGTTACTAAATCAGGTATGGTAAATAAAAGAACAAATGTGCAAACAAGACCTATTCTCCCCCTTATCACAGATTTAACATCTCTTCTTCACTCCAAACTCCTTTTACCTCTCCACACCTCAAGTGATGCTAAAGGAGGGTAGGGAATGGGGGTTTGAGCTTGGTCCATCACAGCTCCTCTCTGCTGCTCTTTACTCCCCACGGTTTCCCCCTGCTCCAGAATGGACTCTCCATGGGCTGCAGCCATTTGGGAATATCCTTTGGCTCCAGTACGGGTTTTCCAGGGGCTATAGGGGAATCTGGAGCACCCCCTCCCCTCCTTCTCTAGCCTCAGTGTCTGCAGGTCTTTTTCTCACATTTTTCCCACTCCTCTCTCACAGACGCTGTCCAGCATTTTTTACCATCTCAAATATGTTACCACAGAGGAACTAGCAGCATTGTTGATGAGCTCAGATGTGCCCTGCAGGAGGTTCCCTGGAGATGGCTGTGCCTGGCATGGGACAGCCCTGGCCTCTCCTCACTCCCTGCTGCCAGCACCTCGGCACCTGCACCCATCACAGACCACATCTGGGAGATGTGGGAAATATCTCCAGATGGTGGCTCCTCTGTCCAGGTTGTCAGGAATATGTCGGGACCTCTCTTACTGTTGCAGCCCGAGCTTCTCCTTGAGATAAAATTCAGCTGTTTTCATCTCACTAAAAAAAACGTGATAATGGCCTTTTAAATGCAGATCATAAGTTCAGGATGTGGTATTGCTTTTTCCTGGAAGCCCATAGGTCCTTAAAAACTCTTGAGCATTTGAAGGTTTGCCAGTAAAAGGATAAATTGGACATTTAACAAGGATAATATAAATCAGATCCATTCCCTTTCTCTGTTCTATTCTAAAATGAATTAAAAACAATACTTTTTTTCATCCTTTTAATATCATAAAAACAACGAGATCTCTCCTTCTGCTCTGTAACTACAATGCTGTTTTCTTCCATTAGGGCTAGGTGAAAAAGCCACAAAAAGATATTATATCTTTCCTCTTCAGTTCATTTTAAGGTCCTCTTTATTGAATTAATGGCAAAAGTTTAAATATAACTTCACTTATGTCTTTCATTTCAGAAGTAATTGTTTCTAAACAATTTTCTAATCCCACTAATAAGAGAGTATATCTGGTGAACGTGATTGCTCATTTAGTAGGTCTTTCCAAAATGCCTCTACTGAAAATATGTTAATGATCACCGAAGTTAAATTAGGAAAATTTATCAGGACTTCTGGAAAATTTATCAAGACTTTGTTTAAGGCACAAATGCTTTCTTAAATCCCAGTGGTCATGGGCAATATATGTGTTGGGTTTTTTTAAGCTACCAGCACGTAGCTTACTCTTAATTCCTTTTAACACAGCTTTGTTCTTGTGTAGATACCTTTTTCTTACTTATTAAATTTTTGAGCAAATCTTTGAATCCTCGGTGTTGCACTTGAGGGCAAGCTGTGCTTTTCCTTGCAGAGAGGTCAAGGAGCCTTCTTATTAAACAGAGATGTATATGCAGATATAAGCCCTGGTGTACGCAGGTAAAAGAGAAGTCATGGACTAATTTTCTCAATGAACTGGGAAAAAGATGTGTTTAACAAAAAGAAAATCGTATTGGGATGACAGATACTCTTTTCTTCTTTCAATGTTTGTATAGCCTGGCTTTAGGAATCACCACATTTTTGTGGAAACAGGAACAGCTACTACTCTAGAAGGAAGAAAAAGACCAGCAAGGACTTTAACTTTCTCTGTTCTTTACCTAGCTTCAGCTTCAGAAAATTTTGGTGCAATTAATTTGGAAGACAAATGTTCATCTCATAGGATGAAAATGCAAAAAGTATAATTTGCATTTGATATTCTTTCTAAACATGTTATATTTTGGGAAACTGTTGGTTTATACTATGCTAAAAGACTTTCTAAATGCACACAAGAGAAATGAGAAAAAACCTACAAAAAAACAACGATACAAAATTGATATATGGTGGGACACTGCATAGACCTTTTTAGGTAAACTTCTCATGCTAACCTCCTGCTGCAGTTGACAGGAGTAAAACCCCTCCTAGTCTGCAGTTCTGACCTATTTCTAGTTGTCTGCTTTAGGATGAGATGAATCACATGCTAGAAGGAATGTATTCACGGCATGAACTTGAAAGGAAGCCTGGGGTGACTAGTTCAGATTTAAATGTCTGTGCAATTAGATTAGGGAAGAGAAATCCCATTCCTCTTACCTTTTTTCTTCTTGGTGCAAGATGGGGAAATTTGACAGGTAGTTGATTCTGTGTGTAGCCATTGAAAATACCACATTTGGAGGCATAAATGCCTTGATTCTATTCTCAGTAATATTTAACAAGCTGCAAATAGAGATTGGTAGCTTACAGAGAATGCATATGTTCCTGACAAGTCACCTTCAGGGGAATGAGCTTACTTACAACCTTAGAAAGAAGCATAGTTTAATGATATACTTCTGCTTGGCTGGTTTAATATCCTTGCTTTGAAAGAATGAGTATCATTCTCATCTTCTTGAGGCTGTTGTTCAGATTCTGTTTTACATTCTTACATGGTGCTTGTAAGTACCACATATTTATCTGAACAAAATCCCTGGAAGAAATGAAAAAGCTACTTTTCCACTTGCTATAAATGGGAATCTTAAGCACAGGCAGACTCTGCCATTGGCCAAGTCCCACAGCAAATCTATCCCAGATGAGGAGACTTCAATGTATCTCTCCCAGATCCACATCTTTAATTAGACCAATCCCTTTTCTCTACAGCAGACGTTGATAGGAAACCTCATCGGTCCCAAGTGTGTGATGGTCATAACAACTCTTTGTTCCTCCTGTCAGCAGATTGATAATACTTAGCATTGATCCAATACCTTGCTGATGAAGTTGTGTTTCTTCTTGAAGGAGACTCAGTTTATCACTGTGTGACACTCTGCCGTGCCAATAGAAATATACTTTGCTTCAGAAGCCGCTCACACATCTCTAACATAACATTAAACTGTGAACTGAGTCCTAAAAGTAGCTGCAGGTTAATCCTTAATATTTTTTTTTTTTTCACAAAGAATCTGTATTTATAGGAGGGCTTGATTACCTCTGGTAGAGAAAAGACCTTTTAATTGTAATAAGTTAAACCATAGAAAATATTAAAAGATGAGCAAAACTACTAAAAAAACCCCTGACTGTACTAAATTTTACCTTCCTATATGGGTGGATAACTCAATTAAAAAAAACCCCAAAATTATGTTACTGGTCTGTTTCTGTGCATAGATGTATATATACACATACATAGGACAGAACAATACTGGAGCTTTCCTATTTTTAATCTAGCTTGGGCACTGGTAGTACATTAACTGCAAGACCTGGATCACCTCAGTCTGCAAGACTTGCTGAAGCAGTAGAGTAAGATTTTGGGTTTCTGATGTGCTCTCTGTTCTGTGTTTGAACTGGCAAACATGTTTGCATAAATTAGGCTATATCTGGTTTGTCAATGCTGTGCTACGTCTTAGACTGAGCACGCTTTGGACTGATGCATAATAGTTGAGGGCAGATAAAGTTGTCTGATAGCACATGGCAATATATAATGAAGCCGAATTTTTCTCTGATTCACAATTACAATTACAATTACTGTTTTATAGCATCTCCCTGGGTTGATTATGCATGAAGCTGTGTTTTTGCTGGCAAATGGGAGATTAAATCCCAAGCAGCTTAGTGGCAAACAGAAAAGAACAAAGGTCTGTTTTTGTGATTACAGTCAAATACTAAATGTCACCAACCTTCCAAACAAGGAGAAAAAGAAATTCACAATGTTGTGCTTATCATTGAAAAGGTGTCTCGGCCACTGAAGAACTTGCTGCTGAAGGGTGGTGAGCTGGCACTGGGTGCCTGCCGATGGGCATGGAAAACCGTATTGTTACTGCTCATTCAACAGAATGACCAGAGCAGGAATGGGTTAACATGGAGGAAATGAGGTATTTTACTCTTCACCATAGCTTAAAATTTCGTTTTGGAGCAAGCAGAACTCCTTGTCATGGCAAGTGTAATTCTATAATCTTACTCCTCCTGAAGTGTCATGTAACTGTAGTTTTCCCAGGGCAGAAAGTGTTAGCCTCATGAGAAGACCTTTGCTGGACAGTGCACTGTGTGAGTGCAATACAGAAGCGGTCTTCTGAGCCCAAGCTTCTGTGTGCAAAGCTGTGAGGAAAATCCCATTCCAAATCTATGGAAAAAAAAAGCATATACCAGCCAAAACACTCCTCCCCTAAGAAAATGTGCTTAAAATAAAAAAATTAATATGGAAGATGGGAGACTGACTGAGCCTCTGTTAGAAATTTTTCCCACTCACCCGACAAGTTCTTTAATTTCTAGAATAGAAATCAGACCAGAGTGGAAGTTGCCCATCTCAGGCCATCCTCCTTATCCAATGTGTGCAGAGGTATGCATTATCTGGGTACCTCAGTGTGAGAGCCTGGCATCTCAGACATTCATCCTGACTGCTCCATCTCTTTTTCTCTAGCCCTGGAAACAACTCAGTGTTTTATAAAAGGCAGAATACTTCAGTAGAGACCCTGAGGGGGGCATGCCTCAGACAAGTAGTGCTATGTGTGTGTTTCTGAGCACAGTCAAGTTCCTAACTCCTATTCTTGCTCTCTTCCAGCCTGGCCAGTAAAACTAATAATAATTTACTGAAAGTACAATGTAAAAACATACATTTAATCAAAAGTTGCGGTATCCATGCAAAAATTGTTTCCAGGGGAGAAAAAAGAAAGAAAAAAATAAATTCCCAGCCAGCTCTGATTCATATGCACACAAGCATTTCCATTAGTTTCATAGGGATGACTTGTGAGTAAGATCCACTCCCGCAATTAACAGTGTTGCACAACTGAATTTTAAATCAATGCTATTTCTTTTCCAAAAGCCAGACACCCTGAGGAGTGAGTAAACAGAGCCTGAGGAAAAATTGATAGGATAGATTTCTACACTAGAAATAAATACTTTAATTTGTGTTTATAGAAAAAGTGTGCTTTCTAATGCAAAACAGCCTTGTTCATTAATGCTATATTCTATTGGTAACACTCTCCACCAAATAAAGACCAGGTTTCCCTTTAATTTCAAAATACATCCAGGCTAAAGTTATAATTTTTATAATTTTTTTCCCTAATAACTCTTAATACTAGAATTTATTGCTAAAATTAAAGCAAGGTAAATTCTATAAAACAGGAGTTCATGCAGTTTTCATGTTATGCTTTTAACTTTCTGATACTACTATATGAAAAACAGACTCTACTGCAGTATGTTTTGGGATGTAAATTTTTTAATGCTTTTTTTCCTGCATTTTTTTTGTGTGCTTATTCTTTTTAGTTTCAGACAGAACCTCAGGAAACACCTAGATGAGTTTGGGTTCTTTTTTTCCCCTTCAAACTTTGTGGATAATATTGCATTTTTCCTGTACTCTTTTATTTTATTTTATCTTTTTTTAATAGAAAGAATTGTTGCAACTGTGCTGGATTTGCTTTAAAGAGAGTAGGTAATCATGCAGGAGTCAGTGTTCTGAGGTAAAAAATACTGTGTCTTTTGAATTCTTGTTGAATTCTTGTACCGCAACCAGGCTGAGGAGTCAGAAAACTCTGGTAGACAGCCAATGAAATTAAAGTTGAGGAGGAAAGCCGAAAATCACTGGGAAACTATGGAAATCCTAAATGTGTGCATTGGATGACTTGAACAGATCATGCAGGACAGTGTCTCACCAATAATTGCTTGCAGTTTTGTACTTGGGACCACAACCTACTGCACTGAAACTGGAGCCCTAAAATCCTGGATCACTTAGAGAGCACTCAGGTAGCTGCTATTGGAAGGATTGCTCTCCTTCTGCTCAAAGTATGAGCAGCTACTAGGAAGTCGTGGTCAGTATTCAACTCTGGTGTTTCAGAAATGGAGCTAAGGAGTGATTAACATAAATTATAACTTTAATTTTCCTTTCCTTTTTCTGTCCCTCTGAAGCCAACATTAGTAAAAGTCTGGGTCTAAATAACATCAGGACACCTCACCTTGAATCTGAACTTTAACAGGTAAGTGGGGCCTTGAGGCCATGATCTAACAGCACTCTTTGATGAACAGAGTGCCTGGATCCTCTGCCTGGGATGAAATGTTCCTTAAACACTTACAGATGCCTTGGTCACAGAGGTAACCTTACTGCCTAAAGAAATAGAGAAAAGTTATCATTCCCTACTAGCTCACACCGTAAAACATTAATCAGGAAAATGTTGCAACTCAGCAGGCACAGATACCTGAATTAGCTTCTAATAAGTATGGGAACAGCTGAGCTTATTAGCTTATGCGCATCACCTTAAAAACATAGGCATACTGTTTTTGGAATGTGTGCCTGGCTACCTTCATGGGGCTGAATTGCATGGTCTGCACGTATAATCATTCAGCATAACCTCAGGGATTTCTACACTTTGTCTCTTTATGTGGAATAAAATCCCTGGAGAAATCAGCTGCTTTCAGTTATTCTGTCCCACTGTCCAGCTGAGTCACCAAAACAGTTTGAAACAAAAAATTTGGCATGAGGACAGTTGTGCATGGAAATTGGAGTAGGCATTAGGGAGATAAATGATATTTTCCTCCCTTATCCCCAGAGAAAAGTAATTTCTTTTGTTTCATGGCAGAGTGTGTATGGAGATGAAAAATAAATGTATCTAGGCTGGCTGCTATGCTAGAGTCACTTTTTTAAAAAATTACTTGCTCCAGTTGTGGAATAAGTCTGCTAGTCTTGGTTACCAATCCCAGATTCCCAAAGGAAATTTGAATTGGGAATTTTGACTAGCAAGTAGTAAGGAGAACTTGGTGAATGCTGGAGGGTAGCTTGCCCTCAGTGTGAGCACCAAGGACAGCTAAGATTTTTCAGGAAATGGGGTTCTGGCTGAAGGGGAAAAACATAGGTAAAAATTTAAATGGTTAGTCTCATCTAGTGAAATTTAGGTTACTGTATGTCTTAAGAACCTATTTTCCAAGCAGCTGTTTTTTCAGCATTATTTTGCTCAGGTGCAAAATTGATGGGGGCAATTTTAGGAGACACAAGACTGTCTTGGCAGAGGTGAAGGATTCCATCCCAAAAGGCACTCCTGCAGCTGTGTGGTGCAGGCAAGTGCACACTGTCAGGTCCAGCTGCTCACTGCTGATTTTGGGGATTAGGGTTACAACCTTCCCTGAAGTCACTGGGTGCATGATTAGGATTTCTAAAGAAGCTGTACTGCATGTGCACCAGGGCATGTTATAAGGTTCCCTTTCAATTTTAATATAGCTTATTGCTCCTGTAAGAAACATCTCATCCTTGTGACTGAGCATGTTTGTGAACATAGTGTGTTTGTAGTGTTCACTCCTATACTCTATGTATTCAGTTTTGCCCCCAGGTTGAAAACATGCAGCTATACTCCACAGAATGGTTCAAAGACCATTGAGGAAATAATCAAGTAGATGAAATATTCTTGTTCTGTCCATTCAGTCTGCACAGCAGCTCAGTGGCAATTGAAATGCCACTTGAAATATAGATTTAAATTTTTTATGGGAACTACTAAAGCTGCTCTCATTCCCAGCAATTTGAGAAGTTGTTAAACACAGCAGGTTCAAACCTCTCATATTGCTTCAAAATGTTAAGTCTTCTCCCTTTACGATTAGTATTTAGAAGAGACACCAATAAGGACTATAGAGAATTGAGTGTTGTAAAACCTATGGAGTCTCATTAGCATTTGTTGACTTTTTGCCCTGTTCCACGGTCAATGATTCCATACTATTCAGCTCATCTAAGTACAATGAAGGAAGGAGCTGAGCTATTCGTTTTTTATTTCATTTTGTCTCCTTGACTTTCTTCCTGTATGTTAAATGAATAGAGACAGGAAAAATGTCAGTGGTGACATGATCAGTTTCCTTATGAACCTTCCTGTAAACAGTCATGAATCCCAGGCAGTCTCCCTTTATATTCATCATTCACAGAGTACCTTGCTCACAAAGTATCTTGCTCCCCAAAGAAGACTTGTGCAAATAAAAATGAAAAAAATCAATGATCTTAAAACATTTTCCTGAGATACCTCTTGTTTGGAATGATTTAAAGCTGTATACTGTTGAGGTGGGATCCTGCACAGTAAGGCTCTCCATACAGATATCATGTTTCTTGGTTGAAACTGTAAACAGGCAAGGATGGATTTTAAGCCCTCTGACCTTGTACATGCCATTTTTGAGCTGGTATGAGTCCTTAAATTCAAAGATGGATCCTGAGGAGCTGTGATTCAGAGGGCTGTCTGCAGCCACCACCTACCTCTCTGGCAAGGTCAGCCCTTGTTTGTCTCACTTAATGAACTTTCCCTCTTTAGTTTGTGCTCCTTTTCATTTGCATAAGGGAAGTAGTGGCCACTCTTGAGGTTAAGCAGAAGTAATTAAGGTTTATGTTGCAGTCACTTTAATTCCCTTTGGTGTTTTGGTTTTGCTGCCTTTTTTTTTTTTTGTACGATATAAACCCAAGAGTTTCTAGATCTGTTTCCAGTTAATGAATTCCTAGTTATATTAAAGAAATTCACAACCTTGAGAGTTCTAAGCTTCTGTTGCTAACCAAGTGGTTTCTCCATTGCAGCTTTATCATATCTGTGAATAAAACTGTCTGATTCCCTAATTTTAACTTCCCCCCCAAAAAACCCAAATCAAGCAACAAAACCAAACCAAACCAAAATCAAACACCAAACCAAAGCAACAGCCTTGCCCCACCCTCCCCCCCCAAAAAAAAAGGAAAAGAAAAACAAACAAAAAGAAAAAAAACCACAACAAAATCAAACCCTCAAAACTCAGGCTGGCTGTTTAGATAGTCACAGGTGCTTAGTCAGAGACCTGAGATTTGGTTTAGGTCTTTCTCAAGTATGTGGTAATGCCAGCTTCTGATAAGGTGTATGGTGGCAATACAAGTTTAAGTTCTATATATTTATGTCTTTTCTGCACATTTCAGAATCACAAAAACATCTTCATAAGGCTTCTTTTCTTATTCAAGCTATCTCTCTTTGCAGCATATTATATAAATGTTGCAGTCTCTACCCATGGCAGTAAATAATGAATTTACAGATCCTAATACCAGATCTCAGGAAGGTGTGAGCTCTCTAAAAGTGATGCTGTTCAACCTGAGACCTGCATTGCCAGCTCCCCTTGCCACAGCATTTGGGAGCTATCCTAGACAAGGTGAGCAAGGACTGCTAGCGATCCCTTCAGCAGGCCAGAGCTGTGTGGTTCGAATGACAGCAAATGTAGCTGAGGAACTGCCTGGACTGTACTGATCAGAGGTTTAAATTCCTCCTCCTCCTCACCACATGGTGATAGTGTGGGGAGGCAATGGAAGTGCCCATAGCCACATTTTTCTTGTGTGCTGAGCACACAACGCACATAAATGTACATTTGAAACAACAGGACATGTTAGATAGATGACTGGAGTTATATAAGGACAAAATAGGGATCAGAAAACAGTTGCTGTTCCCAGTTTCAGTTCTGATGATGAAAAAAATCTGCCTAAACAGTGTTGTCTGATCCTTATTGCTTCAGAGTTTAAGAGTGAGCAGTCTCCTCCCTAGGAGGAGGCTACCCTTCTGCTGCTCCCTGCAGAGCAAGGTTTGTGTTCTGCTTTTCTGTTAGCAGAGAAGCAGTTTCTTTCCCTGCTGACAATCATGTAGTTTTTCTAAGTCACAGGACTGAAAATTTGCCTTTTTTCTTTGACAATGTCAAAAATGTTGGGAAAGCCAGAGGGTTTTTCTATCTAGGTTGCTGTCAAAAGGCATGTGTTCCTGTGTGGGGTGATTTTGAGCTGAAGAGTTCAAAACTGCTTGAAGTTATTCAGCAGTGATGTTTCTGTGAGTGTCCTCTTTCAAGTGGGACTGGCAGAAACTAACAAGATGACAAGGTAGCAAAGCTCTTTTTACACCATTTTCTGTCTTTCAGGTATATCCTGTACTTGTGTCTATCAGTGTTCATTCTGGTTTAGCCAGGATTCTCAGTTTTGAACACAGTATTTCTGTTCTATTCCATCTTCCTATGCTGCAATCCCAGAGGCACAAAAAAATGCCTATCAGGCTTTCTGGCAGGGAATGCCTATGAACAAAGCAGTTGGCATAAAGTGTTTTTGTGTTGAACAAATGTCATTTTCCCCTTTTCAGACCCAAGTGTGTCACCTGTGATGTGTCTAATTGCTCTGAAGTCCAGGCTTTGCACCCTTTGGCAGAGCATCTGCAATGAAACTCATGTTTTCATGATCTAAGGCAACTGTGTGATATAGGGCTATATGTGCCAGTTGGTAGAGAGTCAACAATTTCCTGGGACTTTAAGAGATAAATTAAAGAGATAAATATTGCTCCAAATGCAGGGAAGTATGCCTGGAAGAGTCAGTTTAGACAACCTATTTCCATTTCAGAGGATTTCTTTTTCTTTCTATCCTCTGTATGTGTCAGTTCATGGCTTATCTGCTACAGAAAGCCAAAAGTAGTAATGATTTCTTGTGATCCATTTAAAATTCCTGTAGTTGAATCAGTTCTGGTTTCCAACTCTATCTTACTAGTGGACAAATAAATGATGAGCTACTATGAGCCTTAGAGCAGGTAAGACTTCTAATGTATATTGCTTATTTAAATAGTCAATGCAACTGTATCTCTTGCATGTCTGATCCATAGCAGGCATAACAGCTGCAAAAATGCCTCCTATTAAATCAAAAGTAATATTCATGCTTTGCCAAAACCCTGGTCAAGTTTCCATCTTTTTATCTTTCCTTGAAAATATTCACAAGGTAAAGTACAAGCCTACAGTAAAGTATGCAAGCCTCATGAAAAAAATACCTTAAATTATATTAATTCTAATAATGGTACATTTCTCACTGGTTTTTTTGATGATATGTCCTTCAAATTCTACTTATCACTTTCAGTTTTTTGCTTTTTACTTTAGGATCTGTTGAGCTCGGAAAAGAATTCTTAATAGAAAACTGAAACTTTGCATATATGTTCTTAACTGAATCAAAATTAAGTGTCAAAAAGGTAAGCCAAACTAATAGATTCAGTAAATTAAAATGAACAGTGTTTTTCAATTTAATTTGGTCAATAAATTGTAATATGAATGCAAAGTTGAAGTAAAATTACGGGATATAGATTTTTCTTTTGTCTGTTTTTATGGTTATTTTTCTTTGGTTAGTTGGTTGAATTGTTTACATTGTCCAGTGACTACCGAATGTTCACCATCTCTGCAGTATCCCTCTTGATTTACTTGGATTTCAAGTCTCCTTAGTCTTTTTAAAAAATCAAATTAGGAGGCCGGAACATGAAAAATCTACTGACACTGTAATTTTTGTTCTACTGTCTGTGAGTTGTATTTCTTCAAAACCTGCTTTCTCCTGCTTGTTTCAGGTAATGAATCAGGATATTAAATTAGGTGCTACTGGAAGGATTAAGATACTACTGAAACTTGGAATAAATTTAGACAGTCACTATGGTGAGAATACTTGGCATATTTAGAGCTGATCTTGTATTTCTGTTATCTTCAAGGATAATTCCCAAATTCATCTATTCAAGCAGAGAAAGCAGGAGTCTCTTCTCTAAAGATGCACTCATATATGCATGAATGAATGATTCCAGGAGCCCAGAAACAGTTGCTTGTTGGCCTTCTGCATTGACAGAGAAGCGTGGAGATGGTAGGAAATGGCAGTGCTTTTTATTAGGACATCACAGGTGGATGGCCTTTGCTAAAAATTAACAGTGGGATGTTAGGTGATGTGACTTTTCCCTAAAATCTCAGAAATATGGGGTTCTTTCAGGTTCTGAAAGCAAGCTAACGGCATGTGCCCTGAGCTTTGGCCAGGCTAATGTGCTCTATATAGTACACAGTGTATAGCTAGAGCTGTTACAGACAAACTGTTTCCTTTACTTCCATCAGGTATTTGTTTTCTTTCCATACTTAACCTGTCTTCTCAGAACACTGCTCACCCTGATTTTTATATTGCTAATACTTGCTTTGTTCCTCACCTGTTTTCTTTCCTTCATTTCTGCTTGTCTCCTAAGGAAATGACAAACCAGAAACAGTTGAGTGGTCAAGTGTATCTGAAATAAAGCAAGCTGATGCAGATGGCACGGTTCAGTGGAAGGAGCATTTCATTCTGCAACTGAAAAAACGTCCTCTTTCTGCCACTCTTTTTTTTTTTTGTTTTGTTTTGTTTTTGTTTTTTTTTAGTCCTGAATAAGCTATTTCATCTTAATTTAGGCAGCAGTGAGACCAAAACAATGCTATGTCCCTTCTTTTGAGCACTTTGAAATTCAGGTTTGTAACATAGTCTTTGGCATAGCTGTACCAGGAGGGGAACTGAGTCTGTTCATATGTGGCTGGCATAAAATGAAAAGAACACCTAACAAGGTAGGCTGGTTTTTTTTGAAACCTACTGCCCTATGGAATATGTTCTTGACTTTGTTCTGTAATAGCTCAAGTTTGTCATCTTTTTCAGATCATCTCCAAAGAACATCTTAAAAACACAATAACTGAGAGCGGAGGTCACGAAGAGCGCAGGACCTTGCATCTGCTGCAGAAGTGCTACATTAGTCATGCCTTGTTTCCTGCTTTCAGAAGGGCAATCCCATGAGGCAAATGTTTTCTACAGAACAGTGCCAGCACTGGTGCCATCACTGATGCCTGTCCGGCTGGAGCTGTAGGCTTCTTACCGGCTTTAGGCAATACGTCATTTCACAGGCACTGGGCAGAGTGATGCAGCCACATCCAAGTGACCCTACATCGAGCCAGTGCAGTTCTGTATGGGCTTATTCAGCCTGGTCTAGCCCATCATTTGTTGGGCCTGATCTGAGCTAGTTTGTGCAGAGCTACTTGCGATCTGGTACTTCCTGGCCCAGCAGTCACACAAAGACAAATGCAGTAAAGTTCTGAAGTAACCTGCAGGCTGCCAGTCCAGCAGGGCTTGATGATTGCAGTGGTTTGGGGATTGTCCCCCTGTACTTGGCGCTCATGGGGCTGCACGTCGAATGCTGTGCCCAGTTCTGGACCCCTCACTTTAAGAAAGACATTGAGGTGCTGAGGCGTCACCAGAGAAGGGTAGTGAAGCTGGTGAAGGGTCTTGAGAGCTCCTGTGAAGAGCAGCTGAGGGAGCTGGAGTTGTTTAGCCTGGAGAACAGGAGGTTCAGGGGTGACCTTATCGCTTGCTACAACTACCTGAAAGGCGGTTGTAGCCAGGTGGGGGTCAGTCTCTTCTTCCAGGCAATCAGTGACAGGACAAGAGGAAATTACTTCAAGCTGTGTCAGGGGAGGGTGAACATCAGGAAGAATTTCTTCACTGAAAGGGTTTTCAAGTGTTTAAATGGACTCCCCAGGGAAGTGGTAGAATCACTATCCCTGGAAGTGTTCAAGAAATGACTGGATGTGGCACTTAGTGCCATGGTCTGGTTGACACGGTGGTGTTCATTTGGTCCAAGGTTGGACTCATTGATCTTGGAGGTCTTTCCAATCTTTATGATTCTATGACTCAGTAACCGCACTGACACAGTGCTCCATCTGATCTGGTGAATTCAGCAGGACAGAAGCACCTGAGCCTGCTTCGGTTTGCAATGAGGGCCACAGGCTACTAATTTGCTATATAAGAGACTGTCATCTTCAGGTCCTGTAGACTGTCACCACGGTACTTGTGACATTGACACAGCCGAACTTTGGGGTTTTCTTAGCTTATTTGACCAGATGCTTGGCTTAGGAAAAACAAAAAGGCAACAGATAGGCTTTGGGGGCAGGAACCATTCCTTTTCCCTTTTCTTAACCAAAAAACTCCCCAAACCTGCAAATCAAACCATGCCTTTCCAAAAAACCAAGATAAAATCTACTAAGGCAAAAAATAGTATGCCAATAAAGCAGAGTCCTTGAAAGAAAAGTACATTCATTATCTTTAGAACAGATGGAGATCAGCAAGAAAATTTTAATGGACTACAAAACCTGTAAAGTTTTTTCAGTTCATGATTATACTGTCTTGTAGAACTCATAATTGCCTCAAAAAGTAATGAGTGGGCCTCAAATCCATTCACATTGGTAGAAATGTACACTGAATTTAATAGACCCTGAGTCAGAATTAACTTGGATATGTTGAATTTTAATGTTAAATGATGCTTCTTGTGAAACACTTCAAAAGCAGAAAGTTGAAGTCTGAAGAGACAAAGACATAGAAGCAAAGCAAGTTTCTGGTAGTTATTAATTTGTGAGATAGCACTCAAAAAATACTTCCCTGTAGACTCACGATGAAAAATAAGTGGAAAAAAAATAGACTCAAAGTTTCAGGACTGCAATGTAATGTGCACTATAATTCACTGGTATTGTTATGAAGGTGCTGGAAAAAAAATAAACGAACTGAATACTCTCATTGGAGTTGCCTTGACAGATCAACAGGCAAATAGTTGTCTGAGTAAAAATGGTATCAGAAAAGAAATGCAATAAAGCATCAGATCATTTTCAACTAAGCCTTTTATCTTGCAGATAGTTAAAAAAAAAGTGAGGTAGTACCTTAGAAATGTGATTTTTATTCTCTCCTCGTTCTGAAGGAAATTTTGGCAGATATAAAATCCAGAAGAGTTCTCAATTCTTTTTTGTTCTGTCTCTAGGTGGCTATGAGGAAGCATTCATCTTAGGAAGGACTTTTTCTTTGTTATATGATACTACGTGGCTTGGGGCTTCAGTGCTCTGGCAACATTTGCAGATTTCCGTGAACAAGGGACATAAGACTAATAAGCAACTCCTCCTCTTGTGTGAACAAAGGCAGTGACTTGTCTGGTGATAGCTGTGCTCAGAGCAGCTGAAGAAGGATGTAGTGTAGACTTAAATCTCCTCAGCAGTAGAGTGAGATGTCTCTGGCCACCTGCACACCAGTAGGTGATGAGTGAATTTTCCTCTTGGGAAACTGGACCATTAGCTTTTCTTATTCTTCTGGTTTGTGTTGGACTCTGCCAAGGCTCTTGAGCACTGTTTCTGTGGCTGTGTCTGAAGTTGTTGCTCCTGGCCATGTTTGAGGTCAGGACAGTGAAAGCACACCCTGGCCTTCTCTCTGTTCCCTGTTTTGTTGGCCCTTAATCAAGGCATCATCAAAAAACATGCTGCAATGTTTATATGAGCGAGTAGGTAAAAAACAAAGGGGAGTTGTCCATGGAGAGGATGTTAACTAACTAGCCTTAGTATAATCATTCCTACCTGAACACTTCACATGTAATTTTTGACTTTCTGATTTTTTTAGAGATGAAAATATACTAAACTGCTCAAAAGAAATTCTATGAACTTGATGATAATGATATGTGGCCACTTCCCTGGGGAGCCTGTTCCAGTGCCCAACCACTTTCTGGGTGAAGAACCTCTTCCTAATATCTTACTGAAACCTCCTCTAACACAAATTCATGCCAATGTATTAATTAATATAATAACATGTAACTAATGTATTTATTCAGAGAAGCTTGTTCAGAGGCTTTGGTTTAATAATTTACTTTTCCAGTATGTCATAGAATCATAGAATCATTTAGGCTGTGAAAAAGACCTTTAAGATCATTGAGTCCAACCATTAACCAAGCACCACTGTATTCACCACTGAATCGTATCATCAAGTGCCACATCCACATCCAGTAGTGTCACAACTACTAAAGCTTATGAAGCTAATATTTATTTTGATAATTCTATGCATCTTGGATTACAGAGAAGCACAAAACTACTCTTTTGTAAAGGGAAAATAGTGAGTAATCCCCTTTAGAATGTCTGTAAAATGATTTTCAAATTTCTTAGAAAAACAAATAACTGCAAGTCCACAGGATACTGTGTAAATGCACAGAAAAAAAAAAAAAACAAGTCCTTGAAGAGCTACTAATAGAAGGAGTAGAACAGAACTGCAAAGATGATCAACAGGAGGAGGAATTCTGTAAGGTTCCTAAAGTAAATATAAATGCCTCTTCTAGAAAGAAAATCCTTTGGCCATAATATATAAAGATAGCTGGCAAACCCTGTTACAAGGGAAAGTGATTTAGATACAAGAGACAGGAACCAGGAAACATTTGAGTGGTTCATCTCATCAGAAATTCTTAATGTTTTACATTGGGCATTACACCAAAAAGCCTTTTAACAGGTGTAGAATGAGGTTAACATCACAGTTACTCTGAGTAAATACAAATTTCTGCCTTTTTAAAAAGAAATTCTGCAGCTGCTGAATGTCTCTGGCCTCCACCAGTGTTTCCTTTCCATTGCTTTTGTCATTACCAGCAAGGATCACAACTTTTCTGGAAGGCTTACAGCTTAGACTGCCTCTATGTTAGATCCTACTTTAGCCCCTCCAGAACTTTAGAAGATCAAGCTGTTTGAAATTCATTATATAACAAGCAAAACCATTAATGTTGACTGCTTTCTATATGCATTGCCGTATGTGTGCAATTCAGATAGCAGCATCAGGGTTTTTTTCCCCTGGAAGAGTGAAGAGCTGCTGAACAGGATGCAGCAAGAACAGAGCTTTGTGGAGCTCACTGGGGACCCTCTGTGGCATGTCTATGCCACAAGATGCATATGAGGAGCAGTGACCCAAAACCATGTTTCTTCCCTCTTGCCTTTGGGGAAAAAATAAAAACATACACCTTGTCATGCCTGTTAGGACAATTTTATTTTCTGCAGGGATTCAGCCTGCAGCATGTGAGCTAAAGCATGAGCTAAAGCATTTGTAAACACACAGTTCAATAAATTTTGAATAATCTTTTGAAATCAAAATTTACTAAGTGGATTAGATGTAAAAGGAATGACATAAAATGCAGCCTATTGAAGAGAAAAGGATCTTCTGTTTTCCACAATCTTCATCATGATAACTTCAAGAATATATTATTATGAGCCAGCAGTAGTGCTGCTAGAATCCCAAGATGCAGCTGTCAAGTAACATCTGCCAAAAAGAGATTTGCTTCATTACCTTCAAACCTCTCCATTGCTCATTAGGTCTCACCAGATGGGGATTCAGTATTTTGAAGTCAGTCACCCTGTATGAAGTAGTTTGTTCATGACACTGATGAACAATTATCTACCCATACAATTGTGACTTCTCTGCTGTTTATTTCAACTGCGTGTCAGTACAGGGCACAACTTTAGCATTTGATGGCAAAAAAATTGAAATGCAGAATGTTAATTTGGCTGAATTGAGTGCATGAATGAGATCGAAACTTTTCTATGTAAAAATAATCTGTAGTTTATTTCTCTGTAACAGAATCCATTGTAATAACCTCTCATTAGGTTTTGCTACATGTTTTTATTTATTTTACTTTTTCAAGTACCAAAAATACTAATTATAAATTCAAAAATATTGTTGCAACCCATCCAGTGGAAGATAAAGTGCTGTGTGTAATAACTGTTGTATTTCTGTTGGTTGATAAATGTTTAATGGTTTGTTAGGAAACTAATTGTCAGTTTAATCAGGAGAGTGACAATAATAACTCACTTAAATATTTGCATTGTCACCTGCAAAGGCAGCTATAAACATGATTCATTCTAAATTCTGCATATAGTTGATGGTACAAATATATAGCAATCCCCTTGAAAAAAATTCCCAATCTCTCTTGTAATATTTCTGTTGTATTTTCCGTTCTTCACCATCTTTAGACAGAATAAACCAAAACATTCTACCCTATGCCATGTGAATTACTCACCTGTGGGGTTTTGTATTGATGATTCTATGCAGCATCAGAATTTAAAAGTGATTAAAACCCTCGAATGATAATTTAAGC
Organism: Cephalopterus ornatus; assembly: GCA_013396775.1. NCBI lineage: Eukaryota > Metazoa > Chordata > Aves > Passeriformes > Cotingidae > Cephalopterus > Cephalopterus ornatus. The sequence goes on along the minus strand of VZRE01015722.1, from coordinate 52,307 downwards.
CATCTTTATTTTCCCACACCTTTCAGTTAAATCAAATCACATGGGCAGTTGTGGGAAAGATATGTCTCCATACACACATACATGTACGTACACACATATACCTATATTTCTGTGCACACACAGGAAACAGAGAAAATTATTTTTAGAAAGCAAGACAAACCTGAGTTAAAATAATTTCCTCTGAAATTAAAAATATTAATATTTCAAGACCAGAAGCTGTGTTGCATTCTTTGCTGAATTCTTAGTGAACCATATTTTCTTTGATTTCAACAGGAAAATGCCTCTAAGGAGACTTTAGAAGATAACCCTCAGGTATCTGAGTCACCACAGACAGCAGGAGGCAAGCAAGTTTTTCATTGAAAATGTAGTTGTAACATAATTGTAAACATCATTTTTGAAAATATACTGGTGTATTTAGTTAACTGCAGCAGTACAGTGAAATTTTTGAGGTCCTTTCTTGTCCATAGTGAAGAAAGTAGAGGAGGAGGCTGTGCCAAAAGCCTTCTTATCCTTTCATGGTATGACTAGTCACTGGTTTCTTTCAGCAGCAGAGGGATTTGCATAATCATTTATGCACCTTTTCAGGAACTTTTCAGTTGACTGCATAGGGAAAAGTGGGGTGAGGCTTCCTTTCTACAAGTATGATGAGAATTGAGGCCAATTTCTGGAAATGAAGCTGTCATCTTCCTCCCTTGTTTTCCAAGTTGCTTGGAGAACCTACGTTAAAGATCCTGCTTTGAAGTTCTACTCTGAGCACATGCTCAGTAGAAACTTCTTTTTTAATTTCTTCCCCTTCCCCCCCATCACGTCCTTATTTAACCAATTCAGATGCTTCTGCTATTGAAAAACAGATTTTGGGGTCCAAGGGGAAAAATCAAAATCTCTATTTAAGCTTCTGGAATTAGGTAGCTCCTTAAAAATCTTGGTAATGTAAATAGATGTTATTTTCCTTAAGGAGCTCTAAGGTGAATCAAGGTTGTCAATTTAAATCACCGAGGAAACATTTGGGGAAAATTTTACCCTTACAGATACGGTATTTCTATATGGTCACTTAGTATGCTTAAATTGTTGCAAACATATAGGAACCTTAAAAGTAGTGTTACAGCCAAGTCTAAATAACTTGACCCTGAACTTTTCTCTTCAGACACAAGATGGAAACTTTTCTCTATTTTAGGTTTTAAGTTGGCAAGGATTTCCCACACATTTTCTGAATTTCAAGGTCACTATAGTTCTTAGTATATAAAGTAAAAATAAAAGGATAGTTTGTCATATACATTGACTGAGGCAGATTTACTTCTTTTGCAACTGAGATAAAAAGCAGTATCAGCAGGAAAAAAATTTGTAAATCAGTAACACAGAAAAAACATGCTGAAGTGGAATGGAAAGAAGATAGTGTAGCCTGACAGATGGGAAGTCTTGCCTTAGTTTAGAGTGGAGAAGAGACCCATGTTTGATAACTTCTAGAAGGAACTAGGAGCAAGAACTGTGTGTAATTGCCCCTTACAGTTGGCATGTGGACTAAACGATGAACCTTTATGCATTGTGTTAACAAAGTGCGAGGAATGCATCTTTCAATCTTCGTGTATTATTCTCGGCTCCTTAGAGTATTATTCTTGGCAGTTTATAGCCTTGTAATGTTTCCAAAGTGGTGGAGTGACAACTCTTCTGCCTTAATGGTGAGGTCTAGTAAATTGAGGCTCTGCAGATTACTCATACTGCATAAAGAGGATAGAAGGATTTAATTTCATTACTAATAGTAGCACTTTATAGCTATGCCATTTTAAGTTGGCAGTACGAGCCATAGCTGACTTCCATGAGCATTAAGAAGCAAGATGAGTTTTTCCAGGCAAGAAATATAGGGTAGTGTATTGGTAAAATCTATCATTTTGGTTTCTTTTGCACAGTTATACTTCATTTTCCATATACTAAAGGATGGGATATTGCTGGACTGGTCTGCAAGACCAAGGTCAAATATAAGACCTAAATTCAACATTTCTTTGGGTCAGTGAAAGTGTGGGTGGATTTCAGTGCATTCTAGAGGCTTTTGCTGCAAAATACGCAAGTGTACATTTCACCATCTTTTCTTAAAAAGTTTGTTCCTGTAATGCTGGTAGAAAATTTTTGACTACGTGTGCTCCCTCTATGCAGAAACATTTTAAAATATATACAGTGTATTTGTGTACATTTGAAAACTGACCATCTTGAATAACAGAGACATCTTATGCATGCTTGCATAAAAATGGAACACCAATATTTTTGCACTTAATTTACTTGTGTTGACAAACCTTGTATAAAACACAATACTCATTTGGTAGCTCTCAGCTGCTGTTTCCCTCAAGTTAGATAGCAGGTTGCTGAGCACTGTTAGCTTAAAACATGGTCTTCTCTGGCAAAGGTGAAGAAAAGGCTGTTCTTATTTCCCATCTGCATGCTAAAAGTCATTTATAGCAGCAGTTTAAATTTTTTAAAAAACATTTAGTTAACTATATTTTATTATGAAATAAAGTATGCTTTGATTAAAATGCAGGCTGTGAACTCTGGCGGTTTTAGCAGTGTTTTGTGACACTTGACTGTTCTTCCTCCCCGGCTAGACCGTTTCACTTAAAATTTACTGTGACAGAACACTGACCCTACTTATTGTCTATAAATGCCAGCCCATTAGAAACATGTCTGAGGTGTAGCTTTTTAATGGCTGCATAATGTTCTCAGACCTGCAGTTAATGGAATAGTAAACAACTTTTTGGTTGCAAAAGCAGTGAAGCAGAAGCATTCCTCCATAAAATCAGTTTATTGTAGATATGGACATTTCATGATAAGCACAGTGGTTTGTATCTACTTACAGACAAATATGAATTCTTTTCATCTCATTCATATGAAAATTTTTGAAGCTGTTAGGCTCATTTTATAATGAAAAGGGTTTGTCTGGGTACACTTGCTGCATGAAGAAGAGTAAAGGCTGTCACTGTAGTGAACCTCTTTATGAAACTGTAAGTAGCGTCTGAAGATGTGAATTAGATAGATTTTGATAAATACAGATGATTTCCTTCACATACGCAGAGTATAGGAAAATACACCTACAGCATATGAGTGAGTAGGAGGTAGATAAATTTGCAGCACTTGAGAAAAATCCATAGTTCATAAAAAGAATCCAGTGTCATTTACTGGCTTTTTGCCGTGTCTTAATTACAGAGCTGTAAAGTTAAGAAGAACTGTAAGATGAGCACAGTGAAAAGTCAGGTGTGCTAAAGAGATCGTTCTATCTGAGGTAAAAGTTACAAGGGACAAAGTGTGGGCTTACTTGCCTTTTAAAAAATACTATAACCAAAACAAAAGAAAACCTAATCAGAACTTCTTTCATATCTCTCAAGCATAAATCCCATCAGAAAAATGTTCACAAAATCTCTGTATTTCTCTGTGCTTTCAAAATCACTTTGTTTGGTCTAGATGATAGAATGATAAGGGTTGGATGGGACTTTAAAGATCATTTAGTTCCAATCCCCACTGCCACCTCCTACTAGACCAGGTTGTTCAAGACCTGATCCAACCTGGCCTTGAACACTGCCAGGGTTGAGGTATCCACAACCTCCCTGGGCAGCTTGTTCTAGTGTCTCCCCACCCTCACAGTAAGGAATTTCTTGCTGATATCTTGCTTAAATTTGACCTTTTTCAATTTGTTCCCATTACTTGTCCCATCACTACAGTTCCTGACGAAGAGTCCCTCTCCACCTTCCTGCAGGCCCCCTTGAGATACTGGAGGGTTGCTAAGAGGTTTCTGTGCAACCTTCTTTTCACTGGACTAAACGATCCCAACTTTCTCAGCCTGCCTTCATAGGGGAGGTACTCCAGTCCTTTAATCAACTTTTTGGCCCTTCTCTGGACTTGCTCAAACAATTCCATGTCCTTATTATGTTGGGGTCACTGGAACTATACTCACTACTCTAGGTGGGATCTCGGAAGAGCAGAGTCAACCTGCTGGCCACACTCCTTTTGATGCAGCCCATGATTTGGTTTGCCTTCTGAGCTATGAGTGCACTGTGCTGGCTCATGTTAAGTTTTTCATCAACCACCACCCCTAAGACCTTCTCCACAGGGCTGCTCTCAATCACTTCTCCACCCAACCTGTAGGTGTGTGTGAGATTGCCACCACTGGAGTGCAGGACCTTTCACTTCACTTTGTTGAAATTCATGAGATTTGCATGGGCCCATCTCTCCAGCCTGTCAAAGTACCTCTGTTTGGCACCCCTTCCCTCCAGCATACCAACTACATCACACAGATTGGTTTCATCAGCAAACTTGCTGAGGGTACCCTAGACCTCACTGTTCTGTTGCCAGCAAAGATGTTGAGGAGTATTGGCCACAGTACATCTCAAACAGATGTTTATCTCATCTTTTGTTTTCATGGAATTACAGAGTGACTGAGGTTGGAAGGTGCCTCTGGTCTGACTGCCGTGCTCAAGCAGGGCCACCCAGAGTCACTTGGTCAGGACTGTGTCCAGATAGCTTATAAATATCTCCAAGGATGGAGAGTCCACAACGTCACCAAGCAACCTGTGCCAGTGCTTGGTCCCTCTCAACAATGAGACAGTGTTTCCTGATGTTCAGAGGGAACGTCCTGTGTTCCAGTTGGTACCCATTGTCTCTGGTTTTGTCATGGAGCACCAGTGAAAAGAACCTGGCTCTGAATTCTTTGCAGCTAAATATCTTCAGGTACATTAATAAGATTCCCTCTGAGTCTTCTTTTCTCTAGTAGTCCCGCTGCTCTCAGCCTTTCTTCACAGGAGAGATGCTCCAGTCCCTGGATCATCTTAGCATCCCTTTGCTGGACTATCTCCAGTAAATCCCTATATTTCATGTACTGGAGGGCCGAGAACTGCTTCCGGTGTGGCCTCACCAGGAGAGTGGAAGAATCCCCTCCTTTGAGCTTTAGGCAGTACTTAAAGTAACTAATGTAGTCCAAAAAATCATTAGTCTTCTTTGCTGCAAGGGCACGTTGCTGGCTCATGCTCAATTTGATGTTCAACAGGACCCAGCCTTGCAGAAAGGGACCTGGGGCCATTTCCAGATGCTCAGCCCCCAGCATGTTCTGGTGAATGCAGAGGTTTCAGCCTTTAACAAATATTCCAAAGCCCTTCAACAATCTAGTTCAGAAAATTCTTAAGATTAGATGTTGTTTTCTTTTCCCATGTAAATTATTCTTGCTTGCATTTTGAGGTAATTTTTTAAAGGCTCTCTCACATTTTGAGATGGACTTTTTTCTCTTCACATTTTATCAATCATATAAGATGTTACTATGTTTATCACATCCTTTCTCAAACCTCTCTTCAAATTAAGTAATTGTAATTTCCTTAGTATTTTCTTATGTGTCATATTCCCTGGCTCATGATCCACATAATGTCCTGATAATTTTTGTGGTTCTTTTTAACTCTTGACTCCCCTGGACCACAGCAACATAGTTGTTGAAGAGTTAACAATTAAATTCTATGTCTTGCATTAAACATTCCAGTTTAAATACCTCAGTGTGACATTTAATTAGGCAGTTAGTTATAACAATAATATGATGCCTTGATTCATTTCTGGTTTGTGATCTTTATAACTCTCTGGTTTTGTGATAAAAGCAGCAGCTGTTTGGATTTTATTTTGTACTTAAACTGTTGGATATTCCAAAAAGTTGTAGTATTCTACCCTCCAGTTGCAGGACTAAAATTGAAATTTCTTTGCAAAATAACTAAGTCATGTGATACATCTCCCCACGCAGCCATTTCACTGAAATCAGCATTGGAAATTCTTCTGTTATACACTTCATGTTAATGATACTTAGTCTCATGCTTGCCTTATCAAGCTTTTTACAATTTCAGAAGTTTTTCCTCCTGGTATCCGTCAGCCCTACATTAAAGATAAATAGAAATTCACAAAGGGGATAACTACCTTCTGAGCTGGTGAAACTACATAGCTACTGCATCAGCCTTTGGAAGGGCTGCTACTTACAGGCCTCCTCCTTTTGGACCATCTGTGAGTCTTTGAAAAAATCCTCCCTTTGCTATTCAGTTGAATTTAACGAGCTTGTGATACATAAATATGTGTAATGTTGCAGTGAAGTAGATTAGTGGGCTGAATAAAGCAGAAGCCGAGCAAGATAAGGATCAAATTAGCTGGTAAAGGAGGTTATATATTGACTGTCAAACCCTAGCAATCTCACCATCTCCTTCTAAGTCTTCAAGAAGCACTTGAAAATATACCTGTGTTAGGAAGCCTCACAAAAGAGCTGCTATGAGGGCAATCAACCTCCTTAACTGACAGTATCACTTTCAAAGCTCAAAGTCTTTAGTGTAGTTAATAAAAGTGAACTGCAAGAGTCGCTTCTGAACTGAACTCATCAGTTCTCCTGTTCACTATCTAGTGGTTGAAAAAGAAAACAGTTTTGAGGGGGAAATAAATCTGTATGATAAACTGTATTTTGTATAGAGAGAAGTTTCATAAACATGTTTTTGTTACAGCCCTGAAGCGATATGCTGATGTACAAAAGTATGAGTTGGGCTGGATTTGAGGATAATCAATCCTGCTGGATCTCTGTATTAGAGACTATCTCAGAACCGATATTCTTGCTCAGACAAGATTATATTTTTATAAGTGTTCTGAGCTCTAAAACAATGTAAGACTTGTTTTGGACATGGGAATGGTTTTTAAAAAAAATACTTAAGGAATTTTTATTTATTGTGTGTTAGGAGCATGCCTGCCTTAAATATCAGTGAAAAAATTGAGATAATCCAATTTATATTGATAGTATTGAATTTTCAAAGGAATTGGGGACTTTTTATGTTCAGTTGGGAATATGCAAAAAAGGACTTATGAGGAGAAAGGAGACTGGAAGGAGAATGAAATAGGATTGCACAGAAATTCATGGACATGAATTACATCTGCTGCAATTGAAAAAGGACAAATAACTGAACTATAAAATTGGCAGATTCATCAAGTAATATTCCTTTCAAGCTATTTTATCAGATTTATTTTGTCTCATGAAATGTAAAATTTTCTTTTGTTGGCAGTAAAACCCCTTGGTCCATGGAAATACAGTTAAGTGCAAAGAATGCACACTAAGGTGAATTTAATTTATGATGTGTTTACTTTATTGGTGCTGCAATAGCATCAGGGTGAAAAAAAAGAATTTTCTTGGCAGTCTAAAAGGTTTAATGGGGTAGAATCAAGAGAACAGAACTCTTTTTATGTTCCCCCCCCCCCTTTTTTTTCTCTCATTCCTCTTTCATCTGTTGTGAAGTAAGTTTAACTCAAGAAAGACTTGCATGCAGACCAGGTACATGGCAGGCACATGAATTGAAACATTATCTGGTTGTGGAAGAAGCGCTGTTACTGAAAGCCATTTGAGTAATTATCTGTTGAAAAGAAAAACACTACGAAGCAAATTTTTTCCTCAAAAAACCATGATATACAGCATCAAAACACCAGTTTAAATGAATTAATGAAATAGATTACTATAAAAAAACTGTTGCATTGCTCTGACTGAAATATTTCCAAACACATTGCTTGATTTTTTATACTAATTTTTCTGAAGATATATGTCAGTTAACAAAGATATGAGGAATGCAAGTTGCACTTACATTACCTTACATTCTAGTTTAGTACATCTGTTGCTTTGTTCTGTAGCTTTTGAATCATGTTGATTGGGGTATTTCAGAGAGTATCACATTCTGATGGAGTTAATTGAACTAAAAGTTACCTCTTTTAATTGTACCACCATTTTACTTTGCCACTATTAATAATATTGTATTAATAAGCAGATTTAGTATTTTGGTGTAGTCAGTTTGAAAACTGTGCAAATAATTTAAATTATTTTTCCAATTCCACATGTATAACTCCTGTTGATGCCAAGGACAAGATGGCATTAAGAGTATATGTTTTAATCTTTAGTAGCTCTTTTAGTTTTCATTGTAACATTAGACATATTTCAATTGATCCTAATGCATTTTAAAAGACCATATAGCGACTTCTAATCTCTGCTGGATCACAAAGCAAACCTTGGAGTTGACTCTTCAAACAGAAACATTAATCTGTGTGAGTTTTCTGAACTGATTCACCATGACTGGCAGCTTTCCAAATCACCAACTTTTCTACAGTTTCAGCTGAGGTAACTTTTCGTTTATTGTGTGTTTGTTTCTTATTGAGATGTTTCGGGAGAAAATAATCCCTGAGGATGAAAATGAAAATGGTGTAAACAAAATGGTTATAAAACACATTTAAATTCTTAATAGAGCAGCTATAAATCACTTGTCATAAAAAATTACCGCATAGGATTATATGCATATATATAGAGAGAGAGACAGTTATAAGGTTATGGCATATATTCATATATGTGTGTGTGTATATATATATAAAACCATATATACATATAGATATATACGTGTTATATATAAATCTATATATGTAACTCTATATATATATGTTCTACATATATGTAGGATTACTGCTTAGAGTCACTGCATAGGTACATTTTACCTCAGTCTTGCTTTAATATATAGGTATTTGTTAACCCCATCTTGAATGAAATTCTTTTCTGTTTTTGCTTTGTTGGGGAAGTGTTCCAGTAATACGTAAGTTTGTACTTATTTCCAAAAATATTAATGATTGGTTGTTAATTGATAATCTGAAAAACTGGACTAGTTGATGATGTTACTAGAGCTATGTAAGGAAGAGGCCTTACTGTTTCCTGCTATCAGTCTTCAGGCATGTCTTTTTTGCTTTTTTGGACCCTTTTCTTCAGGGTAGAACTAGTTTGCCCAGAGAAGTTGTCTATGCCCCATATCTGGAACTGTTCAAGGCCAGGCTGGATGGGGCTTTGAGCAACCTGGTCCAGTGGACAATGTCCCTTCCCACAGCAGATAGGTTGGAACTAGATGATCTTTAGGGCCCCTTCCAACCCAAGTCATTCTGTGATTCCATGAGTTTGAGTGGGAGCATACTCAGGCAAGATGGGTCCTCATATGCTAATTACCTGACTGCCATAAAATCAGGATAATTAATTCCTGTTGTAGTGAACTGATTTATGCTGTGTAGGTCTTCCATAAGTAGAGATGCGTCAGTTTCTAATGGGACATACAAAAATCTCTTCTTACATGCTTGAAATATTTTCTATCAGGTTTTGATTAAACTTTTACTTACAAACTCTGTATGGTTTAAAATCCCCATCATTCATATTCAGTGTGCAGAAAGTGGGATAGAGATAGTTGTTACATCATGTTAAAAAAATTTTCATTGTTCTCTATAAAGCAAAAATTAGACCAAACAGTTACATTTCATTTTATTGTTGGGGCTTTTTTTTTTTTTTTTAACATGTATTTTTCTTGCTTGCTCTTTTTTTTAAGGAACATTAAAATAACATAGATATTTCATACCAGTATCCAAAGCCAGATGTATCTTAGGATAAGCACTGCCTTTTAAACTGAAAGTCCTGTTGAAGTTGGTTAACCTTGGTTAAAGTAACCTTGGCATTATAGCTTAGTGCAATTTTCCAAATGTGAAGTATAGCTTTCTTGTATGCCATAAACAGTGACTTGCTTAGTATGAAAATGAAGTTTTGGGTTTTAAGGAAATACTTTTGGAAAAAACAGCAGAAGGACCACCAAAGTTTACAAAAAAAAAAAAGATAGGGATGATGGGCTGAGGAATACAGATCAATCTGATGGGTATTTTTTAACACCTTCAGATTTGCACCCAGAATAGCAAAACGCATTCAGACATATTTGTTGCTCACTAGAGATATGAGTCTCTTTATATAGTCTTAAGAAGGTTACTAGTCTTTAGTAGAAATGAGATCTATTGCCAAGTGGCTAATTAATATTTAATTTCTATTTATTTATTCATAGAAGGGTTGTTTTTTTAGGGAAAAAAACTCTGCCATTGTGGTTTCTGGCTAGAGAACAAAGTTGGTTTGAATGTCTGTTGCAATGTACTAATTGGATTCAACCAAAAAAAAATTTAAAAAGTTCAAATTTGTTATAATTGTCTTCATTAATTATTTCTACTCATGGAGTTCTGTGTGCTGCTTTACTTGCAGTGCACTGCTGGAACAGCTGAGAACTGCCCTTTACAGTTCATTGTCTAAGACCTGTAACAGTGTTCAGCAGTTTGTAGCCATTACAAATGTAAAGTTTTCAGGTGGTGCAACAGGAGAAATTACTGGGAAGCTGGAGAAGTGATTCATGGGCCACAAACATTCCCAAAAGTGCTTCCCCTGACCACTTAACCCTGCTTGAGAAGGACTCAGGTCTTCCCTAAGTCTTTGATCTGGTCTGTTATTCCTGAGAGAATACCTGGGATGCTCATACTGGAACTTGATGCCTATGGTTAGGTATGAGACTCACACTTTGGCTGTGTGGGGAAGAGCACACCTTCAGTGGGTGGATGTTGCAAGATTTATAACAGAAAAGGGGCAATATTAGGACCCACCACAATAAGGATCCTCCCAGAGGATTCCCAGGAAGTGTTTAGTACCTAAGTGCTCAGGTTTTTCCCCTCTCCTGGGGAGGAGCAGTCCTGTGAGTTGGAGAACAGACAGCTGTAAAAGTTTGATCTTGTTAATCAAATAAGAGATGTAACTAAAGATAAAGAAGTAAAAGACATCTAAATAGCAGCAAGTGTTCCATTAGAAATTTCCACTCAAATATTTTTACCTTTTAACTTGGCAGGGAAAACTCAAAATTTTTAATGAAAGTAAACTCGTTTCAGCTGTGACATCCCCCCTTCCCCCCCCCCCTTTTTTTTCTCCAGTGAAAGACAGAATGGAGAGGAGAAAAATAATCCATTTTTGTGATATGATCACCAAATGTATTTTAATGTTTCTCTACACCGTGCTCACATATATTTTTTTAACTGTTTACACTGTATTTCTCTTTCTCATACTTATCAACTACAGATTGTAAATTGTGTATTTTTTTCCTGTATAGGAATGCTTTGTTCCAATATAGCAATAATTTCTCTATCATATTTTTATGCTTTATAGATCTTTGCCTTCATCATACTTCACCTGCTTAATTTTATTGCTACTCCTGAGGTTCTAAATGTGTCAGTCTGAACTACAGAGATTCATTTGCCTTATAAGTTATGACCCCTGTCCAGAATTTAGTTGTAACTTCTATTTTTCTTTACATTAGTTAAAAATACATCAGTGAAAAGCAGATGATACTTTAAAAAACTTTGGAAGGTTACACATGGCTCAGTGTTGTTTAGAAGAAACTAAAACAAAAAAAATTGAAAAAATATCTAATCCAAGCACCAATGACATCTCCAATGCACATTGCAACTGGCAAACAGAAAAACAGTAAATTAAATGAGTTAAAATTGCCAAGTATACCTTCAGGTTTAACTTAATCGAAGTGTGTGTTTGAGTTTAATAAAATCCAACAAATGTAGAAAAAATATACAAAGGCAGAGAAGAGGTCTGGGATTGAAATCCTGTCTCTGTTGAAATCACTAAGAATCTCATCTTTGATTTTAATCAGGCCAAGACTTAATTTAATTTCTTTTTTCTGGTTTTCCTTTAATGCTTTCATGATTCCACCAGCAAGTATCCCATGACCCAGAAAATCAAGGTTCAATATTACCTAGTGTCATGAGTTTGGTTGGAAGTGTATTATGGCTCTTTCCCTTGCAATCACAAGGACTCATTTTAATGGAAGGCCCTCTCTTCTGATCAAAATAATGCTCTTGCACAGAGAATAAAAATACCTTTTAAAACACTTTTTACCTATCCTGCACTAACTTTCAGAATCATGTTATGATAGTCATAAAGACTAGTAGAGGATTAATTTTGCCTTTGTCTTTCCCAGGATGCTAATAGCTTGTGTGTATGTGCCTAAATGAGGGTTTTACTATAATTTTGTGTTAGCAGAAGCAGAATACTTTCCTTCTTTCTTAATTAGAATAGCTGAAAAATGGTGGAGAGAGATTAAATTTGACCCAAAACTACATGAACTGTCTCTTGGTGACACTGCAAGCAAGGGTATGAGCACAAGTATCCCATGGCTGGATGGGAATTCTGACCATTGGATGCCCTGGACTATAAATCAGGTGTCTTCCTGACATTTCAAGGCCTGAAATTCAAATTTGTCCTCCTTCCTGTGGTAATATAAAAAAAATGACAAGAAAGGATAAAACTTTCCTAAAAACATTGTGTACTACAGCTACTTTGTCAGAAATCACATTGTGCCTTCCTGACCTGCCTTACCGCTGTAGGTTGGTATTGCTGGGTGGTAAAGTAATGCTCAGTAATATGGTAGCGATCCTGCAACCTAGGCCCAGCAACTGGAGGACTGAGGTAGCAGTGTATGTCTGTCCTTTGGCAACCTGTCCAGGTATGTACTGGAAGGATTTCTTTCTATCTTGAGTCTCTGTGGCAGCACTTGGTACACTACAAGAAGTAGAACACCTTTTGGGATGAGAATTTACATGAGGTTTATTTCTGTTACATATCCCACAGGCATTTTCTTAAAACCTTGTGTCACTACTCCAATATTTACAGCCTCACTTCACCTGTCTCAAAAGTAATTATTTTGCTTGTTGCTCATGATGAATACTTCCAGCACTATGCTAAAACTATATATAAAACAGCAATGCAGCTGCCCTGTGTTCAAGAGCTACACTACTGAAAAATCAATGCTGTCATTAATTACACAAATATTTGCTATTAAAGTTGTTTATTACCCCACTTTGCTGTGAATTACATTCTTAATTAGGCGTGTAGCCTCAGTGTTCTAACAACACTAAACCTGATCACTTCTTGAAACTAAAACCATACTGTGTTATAAAATTCTATGACAATGGTAATTGGTGCTACAGAGTTACAAAGCTTCACAAAAGTTTGACACCTAGATCAACTTTTATATGTAAATTTCCATATTGAATTATATACTCCATAAATATGTTTCTGATGGACCTATTGTTCTTTCTGATAGAAATTGTACTGCAGATACTTGTCTTTTAAACTGCCAAAAAAAATGACAGAATCATAGTGTGACTGAGGTTGCAAAGGATGTCTGCAGGACGTCTGCTCCAATCCCACCGCCCAGCCAGGGTCATCTAGAGCCAGTTGCCCAAGACCATGTTTAGTTGGCTTTTGAATATCTCCAAGAATGGAGACTCCACAGCCTCTCTGGGCAACCTGTGCCAGGTTTTCATCACCCTCACAGTCAGAGAGTGTTTCCTGATGGTTCAGAGAGAGCCCCCTGTGTTTTAGTCTGTGCCTGTTACCTCTTGTCCTGTCCCTGGGCACTACTGAGAAGAGCCTGGCTCTGTTCTCTTTGCAGCTAAATATCTGGAAGTATTTATGTACATTGATGAGATGCTTCCCCAAGCTTTCTCTTTTCTGGGATAAAGAATCCTAATATTACAAGTGTTTAAATGTAATTGAATTTGAATGACTGTCTGGTGCATAGGGACTACACACAATTGCATAGTGTATAAATCTGTTTGTATTTTATATACATATGTATCTATGTATAATTGCATATATGTATGTATACAAATACATTTTAATGTATCTATATATAATATTTTTATAAAGCTATAGAGATATGCAGTTGCTCTTTTATATGAAACTCTAAAGTATGACTAGAGTTGAGCTTAGAAATCACCTATTTTCCAGAATTCTTGGTAAACCAATATTTGATTCAGAGGCACTTCACATGATTCTAGTTTTACAGATTTGTTGTTCTCATTGAATCTTTGGGCTGTTATCCTATATTGTTTTAAATTTATCCTGATGGAATGGCACACCATTCTTTTTGTTCTTTTCTGTATTTGTATGTTTAGTATGTAACTCCTGACAATGTTGTCAATCAATACATTATTATTAATAAGAATTTATGTTATTTTATATTCCAAATACAGAATGTGGTCTCACTTGTTTATTTTCAACTGCACTGTATTTCGCTGTTTCTGACTCTTAAGTATAAGAATCAGTTTTGAAAAATTATTAATTATTTTTGAGTAAAACATCCATGATGACTGTAGTCACTGAGTAGTCTACATCAAGTTATGGAGATATGTTTCTAAATGCCCAAGGTAGTTTTGATAGTGGAATTGTTTTTCTAAATTACTCTAGAAAATTATTTGTTCTCATATGTGCTGAGGAACATACTCCAAAATATAGAAAAATCCTAAACCAAAACTGGTTATGTAAAATCATAGAATTGTTTAGTTTAGGAAAAACCTTTAGACCATTGAGCCCAACCATTAACCCAGCACTACCAAGCCCACCACTAAACCATGTTCCCAGATGCCATATCTACACATTTTTTAAATACCTCCAGGCAGGGTGACTTCACCCTGGGCAGCTTGTTTCAGTGCTTGGCAACCTTTTTGGTAAAGAAATTTCCTAACATCCAAGAAAATGGAGATAATTTTATGATGACAATTTGGAGTATGATACCAACATTTTACCATATTCTTTTTTTTCTCAGGACAAAACATAATCTATGAGGGAAACTCTGTGAGATCTGTTTTTCCTTTGTTTTCTTTTGCTGTTTGGTTATGATTGCCTTCACTATGATGTACTATATTGTTCCTGAGAAAGAAAGGAGAAAACATAATAGTTATGTGACTTTTATTTCTTAAAATATGTTTATAAAATTGAGGTCTATTAGGTAATATTTTGAATGTACCAGTAAACTTCTAGTGACAAATAAAACCTTTTAAAATTAAGATTATTGCTTATCATTTCTTTAACTGTTGAAAAGGAGGTTGAAAGATAGGTTCTGTGACATTATTTTTTTGTCATTCTGATGTCCTGAAAATTGAATAAAATTGTGAAACAGACACAGTCCACAAAAACACAGACACATTAGTGGCCTGACTCCAGTAATGGTGAGATCTGTCCTGGCTGTCAAGATGCTAAAACATCAGTATCAGAATAACCACACTAAATACCATGGAAAAAGATTGCTTACAAAATATGTACTGCAAAGTGAAGCTATGGAATCTTTTCTGTCTGATAAATATTTTAAGTGAAGTCTGTTTAGATCACATTAGTTTGAACCAACTGCATGTCTCATTTAATGTAAGTACTTTGTTTTCACCATATAGTGGTGTCATATCTATTGTTTTGAAAAATTGATGCTCGTTTCTACATAATTCATAGATAGTATCATGCCTGCTGAGATGAGTGAAAAATGCTTAATATATTCATGGTGTTACTTCTGTAACATTTTCAAGGTCAGATATCTAATTAATGCTTAATTCTAATTCTATCAATGTCAGGGAAATGACAAAGAGAATGTTTTTTAAAATAACTTTTCATGTCTAAAGTGTATACAAAAAAACATTTTGGAGGCCTTACACCTGATTTGTGTTGACTCTTCTACATGATGTGAACTGTAGACCAAATAATCTGCATTTTATTTTTGAGTTGTGGCATAACTATTGAGAATTTTCAAGGCTGTGGCCAAGGGATCCAAAATCTTCCCCAAACCAATTCTGTATATTCATTTGTTTTTATATTTGCTGATGTTTGTCTTTGAAGGGGATTTTTTTTGGCTGTGCCCTAAAGCATTACAGTCTTTGGAAGTTGGTTTATGAAGCTTCTAACCTCCTGGGAGCAGTAAAATTGTTGCATGAAGGGTATCCAGGATAACAGAGTCTGGTCATGCAAACTGGTCCCTTAGTTTTTCAAGCATATAGTTCACTGGCTGTGCTCAGTTGTCCTCATCTTCCCTACAACCCCTTGGTATGCTTGGACAGAAAATCTTTACCTCAGCCCACAAGTTATGGAGCTGCTGGACAGCAGGAGCTTAGATATGTTCACCTTCAACCAGGTGCACTTCATTGATCTCCTGTCTTTTGGATCGGTGTAACAGTGATAGAGCTGGAAAATGTTGGGTACTCACCTTCCCCTAGGGATTCCTCTGACTTTCAAGCACAGAAAAGGGTGAGATGTAAGGGCAATCAATTAAACCTCTGTGCAAACAGGAGTGGAATTCTTCAGTTTTAACCAACTACCCCAAAGATACCCTAATAGAGCACTGAAGATGCAAATCTTAAGAAAGTCACTTTGCAGATGTGCTCTGTGGATAAAAATAACAGAAGTAAATCTGCAAAATGAACAAGGTCAAGCAAGCTTAGCGGTGCTAAGCGATGCTCTAGAAACTTGCAAAAAAATTGAGTAGCATGTAGTAGAAACACAACTGTCCCAATTCAGCAAGGACGTGCATTTTGGGTAGTGAATGTGGAGAAGATTGAGCTAAAAACAGAGAAAGGAGTCTTTTGATATTTTTGCTCTATTATACACTCAGCAAAACTCCAAAAGTTCTTGGAAAGTTACCTGATGGTATTGTTCTTGTTAGTTTAATTCTTGTGTCAACATACACTTGGTCCCCCTAAGACTTGGGAGGGAAAAAACTGCAGTAACTCATTCTGTTTATTCAACTTTGTTGAAATAACATGATACTGTAAGGGTAATACGTGTTGCCAGTGCTGGACAGATGGTTTGTCTCCTGGGAGGTCTGTGTCCCTAAACTATAAAGGAGAATTTAAAAAACTTAATTGAAGCTAACATTCTTTAAAAAAAAAAAAAAAGAGAAAGAGAGAAAGAGAGAGAAAAGAAAAAAAGTTGCATTTTGTTTTGATTTGTTTTAATTTGCAGTGACAGTAACTGTGTCTTTTCTGCCGCTATCTCTAAGAATCTGGGAAAAGAAAGTGCAAAGTAGATCATAAAATATAGCAATAGAGTAGAGCTGAAGAAGATAGTCTAGTGCATTACCCTACCTACAGATAACACGGACCCTCCCTAAGTAATTCCCAATTAATATATGCCTAATCTTTTATTTACAAACCTCCAGTGATAGATTTTCATCTGTCAACAAATTTGCTGTCTCGACAAGTGTTTAGTACTCTTTTTTTTTATACTTCTTTTGCTCTGCAAGGGCCAGCCTAAGTATATTCTATGTCAGAAATTATACCTACTGCTTACTGGTCTATCCATGGCAGAAATGTAACATAATTTTGCTTGTGTCAGTCTTGAAAGCTACAGTGATGTCTGGTTTTTAGGCTTTTCTAGCCTAGACACTTTAGATGTCTGTTCGTGGACTGTGTTCTTGAAATCTGACTGTTCTCATCACCCGACCAGACCTTGTTCTTCTGCTTTACCACCTTAATAGCAAAGCCCAAAAGAGAGGTGGTGCTCTAGATGGACTATTCCTAGGAACGGTGCGTAGAAGGTCCTTTTTCAGTGTGATGATTTGCCCTGGGGAAAAAAAATGACTGGGATCATTTCATAGTCAGAGTCACAGAATATTCTGAGTTGGAAGTGACCCACATGGATCATCAAGTCGAAATCTTAAGAGAACGGTGCATCCAGGGATCAAACCTGTGACCTTGGCATTATTAGCACAGTGCTCTGACCAACTGAGTTAATCTCAGCATATTTCTGACTTTACTTCTAAACTTTAAACAAATTTTCTCACAAATAATTCTTCAGTGTAAGGTTCAGCAATGGAAATGTTCTAGAACAATTCCTAGTGAAAATGAAGTGGGCATTAAGCCATTCATTTTTGGATGCTAAGCATAGATTCAGGCTGCTCTAGGTCATTTGGCCTAAGTGTCTGGGAATGTTTCCAAAATCCCTTAATTTGCTAATATGAATGTTATCACTGCCATTGAAGATTTGAACTTTATAGTAGAACCATGTATTCTGTTTTCATTGAAGATTTCTAGTTTCTTATCAGATTGTTTTGTGATGAATAAACATTGACGAATAAGTTTCTGGAAAAAAAACCCAAAAACTTAGTTGTACTCTTTTTTAAAGTTACTGGTATCCCCAGGACAAGTATTCTATTTTATTCAACTTTTTAGGAATTAATGATTTTTTTATTTGTTTGCTCTTTTAAACTTGTGGTTAAAAAAATGGTTTTTCTAGCATAGGGTCTTCATGAAAGGGGATAGAGAGACAGGGGGAGACATTTCAGGCATTAGAATGGACAAGTAAGGGGATGAATTGGAGCACAGACCTCTGTGGGGTATCTAAGCGATACCTACATCTTAAAATTTAATGATCAAAATAATTTGAGTTAGTTTATCCACAATATCCTTCAAATACTCTTAAGAAGAGGATATCTTAATATCCTCTTTTTGAAAAATATGCAGAAGTTTAGAGGGAAAATTAGCGTCTTGTGTCCTCATTGTCATATTTGAGTGTTTTTCTGCTACTGTGGGGAGGAAAAGGCTAAATGATTTACACTAACAACATTAAAGATATTCGTTCCATAGATTAATAATACTACTTCAACTCAGGGTGGCTCACTTTTACTCTGGACATTGTTTTTTACAATGGGTTGTGTCTCCTGAGTTACTGATATGAATTTATGCTCTACCACTTGTTGGACTCTCATTTTGAAATTTCTTGCTTAATTGAGATTGGATGAAACCTACACATTACTAGAATCCTTTGAGTGAGGAAAGAAACAAGAAGCAATTACTACCATGCCTTGTTATTTAAAAAGGACAATTATGGACTTTATTAAATTCCCAGGCCCCAGATTCTTCTTTCTGAGTTTTTAAAACAAAACCCTTGTGTCTGTATGTAAAACCTAAGACATTTGAACTGGAAAGGCATGACAGATCATAAGCACATAGGAGGAATTTAGAAATAATTTATATTCAAAATAATTGTTTTTAAAGTGGCTTTAACAGTATGGGATTTACCTAATCGTTTCTGAATGACTGACATGAGAAATATGAAAAATAAAGACTGTGATGCATAACATAAGTACAAGTAACATAATAAAAACTGTTCTGTAAAATTGAAAAGCATACAATGACTAGATCATTGTACTTTGTCAGTAAGCTATGACAGGACATTTATTGTATTATTATTCTTCACTGTAAGCTTTGTCCGGATGTGAGCTGAAGGTTGAAAGCATTCAGCCATCAAAACTGATAATGAAATCCAGTCCTCAGGGAACTCCCACTCAGGAAGCTGAAGCAGAAATGATCTTATTAGGGTGCGTGTGAAAGCAAATGAGAAATGATGCAAATTGTACAGGAGTGCACGACAGTGAGATTTTCTGGTATCCATGAGTCATTGCATTGCACTAATCAGACATAGACATTGATTTGCCATCCTGTAATTCATTTTCACTGCTTTCAATTATCAGAAACCAAAAGATTTGAAAATGAGGACTTCCCTTTTTTTGTATGATATGAAATACTACAGGGCTTGATGGACCTGCCCTGCCTCATCTAGTCCAGGGACTGGAGACTGGACTGGTTCCAATGGTTTGATGTCTGTAAGCAAGTTGATACTGCTCAGTCCTGAAAGGTGCTACAGGGATGAGAACTGCTTTTTTCTCGAAGCTAATATCCTCAGTGTTTTTTAAGGGTTCTCTGTTCCATATTCTCTTCTATAAATGTATGAATAAACACCCTTGTTGCCAATATGCAGTATGTTCCCAAGTGGGTATTCCTCAGTCACTGTAGATATCACAGTTCTTTCTGTATAAATAACTACCAAAAATAAGGTAAATGTGTTTGGTATTCCCAGGTGTCCCAGGGAGAACAAGTGACTGTTTTATTCAGTGTCCATCTTTCTAGTTATAAGGATTTATCCTTACACAAAGTATGAAATGGTGCACGTGCTAATACAGGCAAAAGAAAAAACACTCAGATCAAACAAAAAACACTCCAAACCAAACTAATAAAAAACAATTTACAAAAGAAAACTCCCCAAGTATTCATATACTGTGGTATGTTTTTACACTTGTTCAGGAAAATATGTACAGAATTTGCCTGGTTGTCTTTATTTTTGACAATTAATTTCTCTTGGTTTTGTGCTGCTGCTGCTTCTGATCACAGTCGTCAAAATAATTGAGAGCAGATGAAAAGATATTAGCATTTTCTCATGTCCTTCATTAACAGACACCACACAGGTATTTTCTTTCTCTGCACTATTTAGATATTGACACTGTAGTGCTGCCAACACTGCTTAAATACAGTGCTGCTTCGCTGTTATTCCTTGGAGAAAGATTTATCTAAGCAGATGCAATACCTGCTTGCCCTCATGGCCTTTGCACGGAGGAGTTTGCTCTGCCTGAGTTGTACAGAATGTCCAATATATGGATACACAAAGAGGAAGGGGGGAAAATCTCATGTCCTTCATTTCTAGTCCTTCCTGAATATATATTTGCTTCTGGCTATACAAAGAATAAGTTGACCTTGAAGTCTTCAAAGATCAAGGATCCAGAGCAGATATTTACTCATTGCACATCAAGTATTTTCATTTCATACTTTTTCTGGTTGTGAACAGGTTGTCTGGAATTTTTTGACCAAGTTCAAACTCTACTTTGTGACTTGTGGGTTGTTAGTTTTTGAGAATGTTTTGGAGTTGCTGTATTGTTTCTCAGTCCTGCTTAGCAAGAAGTTTCTACAGATAAGACTTCACTCTTTACTTCTTTATCTAGGCTTGGAAATAATTTGGAGGAACTTTTGGAATTGACTGTAATTTTCCTAATCTCTGTCAGCTGCAGAAAGATTGCCTTACGTTGTGTGTTGTAGCGTTTTGTGAAACCAAACAAGATAGAACAAATGTTGAGTCACCACCTGTCAGCTCTGTGAGGTAAATGTCTGTTTATCTCTTCTTCCCTTTATGTGTGGCTGCACAGGACAGTTATCTCTCAGTGAGAAATAACCATCCCTGAACCACCCAATTTTTGCTGTAGGTTGACCTGCTGAAGACCATGTTTCTGTAGAATAAACTTGGAGGACAATGTGCACTAGCTTTTAGTTTAATGAGTCCTGAGTCTACATTTCCTGCATGAACGGATGCCTTCCAAACACCAGGATTTTGCTGCTGCTCATCAGAAGGGTGAGTTAGTTTAGTGGAAACACTGAACCCGTAGAAGATCCATTGTGGACTAAGTTAAGAGTTGGAGTTAACCTCTGATTTTGCTGAGCTGAATAAGTATAATTTATTTTAAACTGCTCCTACATGATAGCACTGCTTATGAAAGCCTTAATTCACTGACTCTCTTGGCTAATATTATTATTATTATTATTAAAATGTCAATAAGTAATCTCCTTATGCAGTAAGGTGGCTGTATAATGTGGAGAAGTAATGGTGAAGGTCATACAAAGTTTAAGGAGAATCTCCACATAGGTAACTCCAGTGGTCTGACTGCAGAGTTATTCACAGTTGGGTCTGTTCTGCGCAGATTGCTCTCCTGGGTGTCTTGGGGTATGTCCTGAAGGTCGAGGTGCTGGCTGCCTTGCTGAAATCTCACCATGGCTTCTACTGCGCAGTCCCCTGGGAAGCAGTAGCACAGAGTTTTTGTTTCAGCCTCTGCCACAGGGAAGGGATGGATGGTGGTTGAAGACAAGAAATGCATCCCTGATCTCAATCAGGTGAGAAAACACAAGTCACTGACAGAGGACTCTGTTTCCCCCACACTTCAGGATCAGGCACTGGGGATCGTGCTATTGTCTCATGAACAGAGCAGAAACGAAGCTATTTACTGCAATAGATCTTTACAGTATTTTTCCCTTGATAGTTCACAGATAACTGGCTGATGAAGTTGCTTTTCTTGAAATTTATGGTATTGAAATCTGACAAGAATAGGGCACTTCAGTTCCATTCCTTCTTTCTTGATTGTGGCACTGACTTTAATTTTTTTCACCACTTGTTTCCATCAGGCAGTGTGGAGGGAGTTCAACTCCCACTGCTGCAGGTCTTCATATTCATCTCTAACATTCATGCAGAGCTCAATGCACCATCGACAAATGACATAAAGATAAGTGCAATTTCTTAACATTTCTTAACTGCAATTTCTTAGCAGTTTCTTATATACCATATGGAATTTTTCTAATGGCTATAAGGTGAAGAGTTGTTAGAAGCATATCCAAATCCTAATCTGGTCTTTAATAGAGGTAAAACTCTTTGATGTATTTGCTTTTTTTTTTTTTCCTGCATTTGGCATTGGAAGCTAAGAGGGATCTGATCATTTAAGCATATCAAATTTTTGTGAAAAGGTGGTACAGTAGTGAAAGTGTGCAAGAACCTGAAATGACTACTGAAGTAACTATGGTCACTTGGATATAAGTATACTTTGTGCGAGTTTCAGAAATGCAATAAAGCTGGTGAACTCTTATAGTCCTGATATTTTTTTAATTTCTTTATTTTATAGCTGGACAAAAAAAACCCAAACACAAAAACCCCCCAGTTACAGTAACAGCTATACTATTATTCTCTTAACTGAATGATGGGACTATTTCAACTTTTGTATATAAAAAAAAGGGCATTAAATGAATTGCATTAAAGAAAAGAGACATATTAATAACTCAGAAATAGCAATTCCATTTCCTAGTGCCTACTTTGGGTCCTCATGTTCTAACGCATCTTAATTTCAAAGTAGTTTCATCAGGATTGAAGTATGGAGCATGAGTGTGACTTCAGCATTAAAGATTGCTTCTGACTTTGATAATTCCTTACATATGCTGGGACAGTTCTCTCTGTATCTGTCTCTTCTTTTTCTTTAAAAACTTTATGGCTTAACTGACTGCATTCACTGATTTTGTGGGTGGTGACATGAAAATAAATTCTTTCTTAGAAGCTTACATTTACTGGAAAATATTTCTATTGCTCAGATCAACACGCAGACTAATTGATGAGTATAATTTCTTTATCAGGTAACGATCTAATGGTATTACTTTACAACAAAATGATGTTAAACTGTCCATGTCATAATGAAAGAAGATAATAATTTATTAATCAAAGTCTTGTTAAAGTATTCCTCTTATGTGAAATAAGAGTGGCTCATATGTATTTTACCATGTTGGAAAAGTGAAAAAAAGGGTAGTCTTTGTTATCTGTAGATGTACCTCTAATGGGTTAAAATTTATATATTGGCCATCAGCTTTTCCTCACAAATATTGATGTATATTTTAAGACTAGCATGAGACTACGGACCATAGAAAATTTCATCCCAAGTTAATGATGTGGATTTCCATCATTAAAGTCACAGAACTTCATCCATTTGCTGTATTGATTAGCTAATGAGAACACTTCTATGTTGTCTTGTGTATGCTTCTGGTTTTGTACACTGTCAGAGCTCAGGACCAAGTGTGATCTGGAGGTGATAACTACTCTCAACAGGACTGTTTCTAATTTATTATGCCTGAAATTCCATGTCTGAGTTAGCATGGAAAATTCTTTTTTACTGAGGAATGCTATTTTCTCAACTTCCTAATAAGGAAAAAACAGAATTTGAAAAAAGATATGGAGTCGCTTGCAGACAGCCGGTTGTTCAATTAGGAAAATAGAGCTTCTGTGACTAGATGCATTTGTCAACATGACAACCGACATCAAATTAAAGTCCACTTAGCAGAAATCATTTTAAGATTTCTGCCTTTAATGCCTGGTAATGTCTATAAAACTACAAGATTTTAATTTGTGTAAAGATAGAAGCTCTTGTGTCTTCATCCGTTCTCTTTAATGAAAGCACTCTGTGATACTTTTTGAGAGCCTTTTTTATTGAGATGATGCTGAAATGCCTGTATAAGAAGAGAGGTCTTTGAAATAGTGAGGTATGTGCAACAAGCCTTGTGGTAGAAAGGGTTGATGCAAACCTCTGCTTACATGAGTTGAGTTGATGCTTCTACGTGTTTTCTGAAGGAAATGTATTTTTTAAACCAAATCCATGTGCAAACCTTTATTTTCTTTTGACTATATTTGACTTTTTTTCTTAAAATAATTGCAGAGTTAACATTCATGGAAAAGTGAAGATTATCAACAGTAAATTTTTCTGTGATTTCTCTGATGTCTGATGTCATCGCTCACTGCCTGAGCAAGAAACAAAGACCCTGCAGTTCATCATTTCCAGATTTTTTAAGTGGAAAGAAAGAAATGCATTTGAAGGTTTGAGTTCACAATTTTCTCAAAGAAGACCCGGGTAAATTCACTGCAACTATACTCATGCATCCCTCCATAACAATGTGAAACAAAGTTTCAGGTCAAGGTTGAAACTTGAGTCAAAGATCAGTCTTTGTCTTGGTTTGAACTGTACCAGCCAGGTCTTTGGCATATCACTGAGAGCTGCAATGCCTGTTCTTGAGCAGCACCCCTGTGTTCACAGATTGCTCTGCCCAGGCATTCTGCCTCATACCTCTCTCCTTCCTGCAGCTGAGGAAAACTGTGGGGTCAAGTCCATGGCTCACAAGCCATGAGGTATGAAATAGATCCTTAATACAGAATGCACCCTGCCGGGGTGTTGATACCATTGAAATCTCACCTTCCTCTTAGTCAGTTCTGCCAAGAGAAAGGAAGATAATCTCCCACATTATTGAATATAGGACTGGGACTAAGACAAAAACTCATAAAAATGGAAAGGAACAACATTCTTTAAAACAGAGCAAGTGTCAAAAGTCTTAGATATCCAGTGGTTTTATTTGTCATAACTTTCATATTTTCAATGCATTAGACTACTGCCAGCCATCTCCATCTTCACCTCTTCCTGAGAGTATGTTCCCTGTGCATTCCATTGCTTTTTCCGAGTGAGGGCTGCCATAAAAAGAGCAATTGCTCCAAGTTCCTGAAAACTAAATCTTGCTCTAGAGGACATCCCTCAGATTGTATGGAAATCAGTCCCTATTGCATGTAAAGACATTTTTGAGCTACCTGGATGTACTCTTTCTACAGTTCTCTCTCATCTGAGGCTTCTCTGCTGTAAAAACTTTAAGGAGCTGATACAGCAGAGCTGAAATGTATTTCTGTAGAGAATTTAGTGCCCATTTATCATGGCTGACCTTACCTGGACAGGACAGCAGTTCTTGAAGTTGTCTTTGCATTCTTTCAGATCCAATGCATTTTAATACCCCTGTAGTCAGCAGACTTTTAAAATATCAAAGTATACAAATATATTTCTGAAAAAAAAAAAGTAAAATTTTGGATAGGGTGGAAATAAACAGGGGGTTAGGGAAGTACGGAAATAGAGATGTGTCAGAGGAGTCTTGTAAAATTATGGAAGGAGAATTGATTTTTTTACCACCTCTGAATGCTGGGGGAAAATGCGTTGGAATTTTAGCAAGATCCAAGATCCCTGCTTTAAAATTTATTCAAAATACGCACTTTAATTGTGAATTCTTATTGAAGCTTAAGACATTTCAAATTCCACAGTATTTTACCTGCTCTTGCTTATGCCATAATTTTTGGTGAGTAATGAACCATCTCTCTCATCTGCCAGAAACAGAGTATATGGGCAATTAGGCAAAGCTGAAGTGGCCCTAATAAGTTCAAAAAGGGGTCACTTTTCTTTAATGTTTACAGGCGATGTGTTAGCTACATTGTTGCCTTATGAGCTTTTTTTAGCTGTTTTATTACCCTGCATGCACACTTTTTCTTTTCTCTTATTTTTATTCACGGAGCTGTGCATCTTTGTGGATAGCTATTTCAACAAGTTTTGGATCCCAGATAATGGGTTTTAGCATTCTAATGTTTTTCTTCTTCTAAATATATTCAAAATATAAAGCATGTAAATGACTAAGATCACTCCCTTAAGATTTTGTGTATTGTTTTGTAAATGTGCTACTTGATGGAATTTCCACTGTCCGTGATGCTTCTATGTCTTCTGTATCAACAGAAGGTGGTGATTTATTTATAAGTTCTTTCTCTACCATAATATGGGCAGTTTGAGTTTCTCATACTGCTAGACAAAAGAACGTATTGTTATCTGAGATGGAACTGCTATTTGTTCATTGCTGAAATGCTGGTGGCACGATCATATTACATATATAAAACTTTCCTTTTCTGTGCAAGTGTGAAGCAGGTAATGCTGTCCAGTCACCTTTTTTTTTTTTTTTAATCGAACAAGTAGGCATTTTTCTCATAGTAGAATCTAAAGGGATATGAAAATATTTGTTGAAGCAGTTTAAGCAGTTTACATTAAACCACATGATGCTAGGAGGATTTTTTTTTGCTCTTACTTATAAAAGTAAGTCCAAAATAAATAATGACATTGAAACAAGAGAGATAAACACTTTTTATAGAGTTCCCTGGAGAGTTATTTTACTCTATTTTTTAAAGATTTTTGCATTTTTCTCACTGATAATAAACTTCGTGAGAAGAAAAACACCTCAGGGATGCAGCAGCTCTGTTACTTGACTGACTACTAGAGTGAAGAAGTCCCCTCCAAACATACTGCTAGCTTTTTCTCAGCAATTACTTTCTCTATAGGGAAAAAGTTTTCATCCACCACCCAAACTTGCATCTTTCATGAGACAAATTACTGTACCCATGCAAAATTATTTTAATTTTTTTTAATTATCTGGTAGCTTGCTGCTGTAAAAAGCGATTATGCCCCTGTGATTTATAGATCAACATTTCATCCAATAATAGTAGGAGTATGAGGAATCGTTCCTTTCCACATTGCATTATGCACCTTTCAAAGACTTCCATCCAGATTAATGATGTTTTCCTGTAATTTGATCTTACACCACTTTAATCAAATATCCAGTTGTATTGCCATTAACAGAAGAAAACAAACCAAATGACAGCTGAATGAATCATGAAATCCATTCATATGGAGTTATACAGTGTTTGGAATGACATATGTACAAGCATATGGATAAATGTATGTACATGTTGATTAGGTCATTAAACCATGCCAGGTCGGTTTTGTTGTGGCAGATAAAATTATTTGCAGAGTGAGTAAAATTTTAATTTATGATTTCTCTAAAACGAATTTTCATTTTTTAAATAAAAGAATTTTGAAACACACCTTCGTATGGCTTTACTGATTTCTCACCTCCTGTATCCTCTTCCTTGATTTTTTAGCAGCAAAACAAAAAAAGGGAACAAGGAGTTACGGAATAATAAAGGAATTAGCAAATTCCAAATAATTTTTCTCATAGAAAAAAACAGGTCAGTTTTGGTTGTGTTTTTTGGTGGTGTTTTTTGTTTGGTAGGTTTTTTACTTTAAATTAGTTTTTTTAGAACACACATAAAATGTAAAATTCTCATAGAAAATTTTAATTTTCCTACCAGAAGAGTTGAATGGTTTGTTCTTGCTCGAAAATGGCCAAACCAAGAATAAATTTGAAGATCATCTTGATTGTACTAAATGCTTCCTTGGACATTGGCCATACATCTGCTCTGTTGTCCTTGAGTGTTTGTACTAGATGACATTTAAAGGACCCTTTCAACACAAGCCATTCTATGATTTTAGGAAAGGATTCAAAACATACCTGTGTGAATTGTCTCAGATGACTGTTGCAGCAGTTCATGGGTTAATCTGTGTCTGATGTTTGTGATCCAGTTGTACAGGGAGATGTGATAACCAGAATGTGTCACAGGAATGCATTTTTCTCTTTTTCATTGAAGTCCAGGTTAGGTATGAATAGTTGCTCTTTTATTTTTCACACTGGACTGTTCTCACATCTGCCAGTTTTCACACAGGGACTACGTGCTGTGTTCGTCTTCAGGCTGTTCGTGACCCCTGCGGTAGGTCTAGCATTTTACCTATGGCTGACATCAAACACTGACAGGACTGGTGTTGTTGGCAGTCCTGTGACCCTAAAATGTCTGTTAGTTGTGGCTTGATTATCTTACATGGTCTCACCTTTACAAATGCTTTTAAAAGTGGTAAGTCATGTCAGATTGCAACTTCTTCGACGCATCACAATCCCTTATGCTGCTCAGTGATCCTGTATAATTTTGCCATAAAAACTAGCAATCAAGTCAATCTTGTCAGAGGAAGCACACAGGTTTTTAACAGGTTTTTCCCCCAAATATTTATTTTGCTTTGAAATAGGAGGAAAAAGCGTGTTTTGTAAAAATTACTGAACGGAAGGATATTATATATATATATAATCAAATATACTGTCAATTTTATCACTAGTTCCTTTTTTCTCTCACCAGACTTAAAGCAAAATTTCTCCACCAGGCAGTTCTCTTATATACGTGACAGTAAAATACATATCTCTTCTGATCTCTGTTGCAAATCTGATTGTTATCTAAAATGCTCCATAACGGACCTGACATTAACAGTCTTGCAAGTGAGTTGTCTTAGTCTAGATCAAAGATAGGCAGACTTGTGGCTGGTATTCACACAAAGAATCCCTCACATGCTGTGCCAAGTGTTAGGTGATTATTCTCAGAGTGTCTATGGTCCTGCTGCCTTGTCAACACGGAGAGTTTTGGATTGTTTAAATAAGAACTGCTAGTGGGTTTGACTTCTCAGTATGTCCTAATGAAATAAAATTAAATGCTCCCAGGAAAAGCCTTTCCTTCTACTCCTATTCCTGTCAAGGCTCAAATATACCGGAAGTTTGAAATCTAAAGACCTCTTGCGTTTGTGTGTGTAACTATGCTATCGCAGTGCTCCTCAGCTGACTGCCCAATGATGTGGTGGTAGTATCTTTCTAATTCCAGTCACTAAGTAAATTTCACAGTTGAAAGAGTTAGTTTGATTTGCTAGCGGGGAAAATATATATATATTATTCAAAATTTGTTATAAGTGCATATCACAGGTGTTCACTGCAATACCACAGCATTGTTATCTTCTTCAAGTTTGAGTATCTTTTTCACTGCAGCTCTATTGTGACACAGACATAATATACGGAAAGAATAAATAATATGTACATGCTTAGGCAACAAAAGCTGAGCAAAGCAGGAATTTCCTCTAAGATGCTGACATTTCAAGCCTGTTCCCTAACAGCTGAATAATTGAAGTGCAAGTAGTTTAATGAATACTCTAGGCAAAGGCTGTTTTAAAGCATTAGGGAAATTGTCGTGTGGTACTTACAGATAGTTTGCAAGTACACAGATGCCCCAAAACATATACACTACTTATCTAGAAATGCACAGTAGGCACGGCATAGTTAATGTTTTTTCCTAGAAAGAGGACTGTTTGAAGCAGCTATAACATTTTTTATAACTATAGAATTAAATATTTATATCAAAGTTATTATAGATATATGATACACACTTTATATTTTATATGTAAAGTATAGGTATATTTTTTTTACATAAAAGAAGTGCCTTTGTAATTCTGATATTAACTACTTTTCTTTATTTTAATAACTAACTAAAAAAACATATAAATCAAAAAAAACCCAAACCAAAACAACCACCAATATGTGAGGAAGGACAAGGAGGCTGTCAGTTCAGTTGATAGCATCTGGACACTCTGACCTTGCAGTTCTGTTCATAGTAGTTATCATTTATGACTAGATCGAGTGTTTGAAAATTAGAGTTGTCAAAAGCATTTATGAGTTACCTCTCTATTTGTTCCTTGCATTCATTATTCTAAATGCTGTGGAAGGGCAAGTGCTGACTACTAAAAAATTAACGTAGAACTGACTGTCTGACTTATGAAATATAGATGTGACAAAAGCCTTCATGAAGCTTTTTTTTTTTTTTTTCTGTTGACATCATCATTTCTGTACAACCACACTTCATGATTCAGGTATCTCAGTTTTCCTTTGTAGCTCTAGTTAGAGACGATATAAGGTAGGGTTAACACCTTTCAACCTGACAGGTCTTTTGAATTGTTTCTAATCTTGAATTAATAGGCACTTTCACATCTACAGAAGAGGACCCAACTGTGTTTTGACAAATACCAAGTTTCTTATTGAAGACAAAATTTATCAGGAGTGCTATGTACAGGAAATACTGTCAGGAATGATTTAGAGTACAGTTTGGGTTATATGTCTCGTAACTTCATTTCCTCAAGGGAAAAAAACTAAAGCAACAAAATGTGAATACTTTTGTTTTGCAAACACCAGCTACTTCTTCATTGCTAGCAAATATTCATTGATTACTTTTGAGTAAATTGGGAAGGCTTCTTTATATATTTTGATTGGGCTATGTTCGTTTCTTTGGGTTTTGGGGGTTTGTGTTTTTGTTTTTGTTTTTTGGGGGTTTTTTTGTTTGTTTGTTTTGTGGGGTTTTTTTGTGTTTGTTTTTTTTTTGCCTTTTTTTTTTTAATTAAAATTTCAACATAACTTTGCTATTCCTTCCTACAAAAATTCCACTGAGCAGTGACTTCCTTCTGAGCCGTATGGCAACCTATTTCCCATCAAGCCCCTCTGTATTATTGTCTTGAGGGAGTTTTATATTTCATAGTCTTCTTTTTCACACTCTCGTGTGCTGTGAACCTGTACTATCTCGTTCCTTTAAGTTAGAAATATATGTTCTGTTGAAGAGTCATTGACTTCCTAGTTCAAGAAAATTCCAGAGAGACTGCTCTCAGCTCTTGTTGTTTGAATGGCTATGAAAGTGAAAGGATAGTTTCTCATGGATGAAAACAACTTCAGATTTCTTGAATTGGTTTAATAAAAACCTGTTTGTCCTGCAGTGAATACCAGGCATTGCAGTGCCTGACATATTGATGGAAAGTGATATCTAGTGAATGAAAATAACCTATAATTTACAAATTGTATTTCAATTAGCCCATCCCTCCCCCCAAAAAATCTGACCCTGCCTGAATATCTTATCAAGTTAATTTTTTTCTTGGCATTGGGTGATCAAAATGGTTAATTTTAGGAAGCTTTATTTTACATGATTCAGAGTAAGCTCCTCATTTATCTAAATAACTGCTTCCTTATTTCACAAGCTGACTTACTTCTAAAAAAGGAATTACTTAATTTGAAGTTTATATGGAAAATTTTTATTAAATTGAATCTGATGTCTTGGCTTGCTAAGAGAGTGCTCTGTATGCTAACTTAACAGTCAAAATAATAAATATCTCCTTTGGAGTTCAACTAACAAAGATGACAGAAGGAAAAGGGATAGAGGTGGAAGGCTGAATCAGGCGTCTCATAGTAGCAAAGATGGTGTAAATAGAATAGGCAACCTGTCTCTGACTTTCTGAGAAATAACATACACTATTGCTTTGAAAATTACATATGTTCTGCAGTGCCATCTGTTGTGAATAACCACCTATTTTAAGCAAGAGGGAGGACTCAGTACTTGAGTACTTTGGGGGCAGAACCATCTTCCATGTAAAATTTTCTTTTTCTTTGCCAAAATCACACTTTTAATAAAAAATAGTTTAATGTGCCAATGAAGGTTTTCAGTTACACATGTGTATTGCAAAAGTTTTCTAGCTAACGAGTAATTAAAAGCATGGGGATATGTGGGTGATTTGTGCATTCAAGAATTCTGATAGCTAAGGTGCTCCCAGTCCCCATTTCCTGAAAAAACTGCTTCATATTGTTTCTCCCCTCTACTACTCCCTCCTCTCTCGTGATACCCCACCTGGAGTATTGCGTTCAGCTCTGGGACCTCCAGCGTAAGAAAGACCTGGACTTGCTGGAGCAGAGTCAGAGGAGGGTCATGAATATGGTCAGAGGGCTGGAGCACCTCTCCTATGAGGACAGGATGAGAGAGTTGGGGTTGTTCAGCCTGGAGAAGGGAAGGCTCTGGGGAGACCTTTCAGCAGCCTTTCTAAAGGGGCCTGCAAGAGAGCTGGAGAGAGACTTCAGACAAGGGCATGTAGTGGTAAAGTAAGAAGGAATGTCTTTAAACTGAAAAAAGGTGTGTTTACATTATTGTTAGGAAGAAATTCTTTACTGTGAGGGGGTGAGGCATTGGAACAGGCTGGAGAACTTATGGGTGCCCCATCACTGGAGCTGTTCAAGGCAAGGTTGGAAGGATATTCTCTGAGCAACCTATTCTAATGGCAGGTGTCCCTGCCCATGGCAGAGGGTTTGGAATTAGATGACCTTTAACATCCCTGCCAACTCAAACCACTCTATGATTCTACAGTTTACAGTGATATTAATTCTTTGAACTGAATTCAGAGCCATTAGATCTGACAAACATAACTTTGAACAAGAAACAAATGCAAAAAATCCCTTAGTCTTCACTTTTCTAAGTTGTGATAAAATACCTCAAAGCTTCTTTCAATATACCACTGAAGAAGGTCAAAGACACATGGTTGCAAATAAAATATCAAATGCTTATCTGGAATAATTGAATAACATTAATTGATAGTTAGTATTCTCCAAGAGAGAACATAGAAAAAATAAATGTAGACAATGCAAAGAGATATGTTTTGGAATGCATAATCTTCTAGGATAATCAGACACTGACTTTGAATGCAAAGAGAGTTCATTACACAAGTTAACCAAAAGTTCAGTATTGAATTTTTAAGTAATGCATTAGAAGTGTGACTTTGTTTATTCACTTTAATGTCAAAAGACAGTACCTGCTAAAGTCAATAAAATTTTTGATGTTCTTGTTTTATAGCTTATATTTGAGTAATTTTTTAATTTGGGAAAAAAATGCTGTTCTTTTTTTTATTTTTATAGATATTTTTAATAGATATTTTTATCTCAAAATATCTATTAAAAAAGTAGTAGCCATAGCAATGCTTTTATGACTGGTAATGGGTGTTTGGGGAATAGCTTGGGGAAGTGAGGTAGAAACCACATTGTATTTGAACTCTTTTAAATTTGTACAATTTCCTGTAATTGGCAGGATAACTAATTTCATGGAAGGATCTGAGTAACCCCAAAGCAAAAAGTTAGTTTTCTATTTTCTCTTTTTTCCCTAAAAAATGAACTTTCATGCTGTACTGATGATCAAGAACTGTGCTGTGTTTATGGGTTATCAGAGTTCACTGGTGCTTGAGAAGCACCTTTTGATATTTGCTCTTCCAGTAGCAGTCAAGTAAGAATAGAAAAATGCAGAAAGCCAATGATGCATCCCCTTAATAAGTTGGGCAACTTCTTCATTAATGATTAATCTGAATTCTTTATCTAGTTCTGTTACCTGCTCACATATATTTCAAAATTTATTCACCATATTGATGTTCAGGTACTGAGGATGAATTTGAATTTCATACCTTTTGATTAACTCCAACTTTTCAGGAGCAAAGTTTTGATTTTAGAATCAAAGTGTGATCCTGTTATAGATTGTCTATTTTTTAGAATTTAGATAAAAGAAATCATAAATTTGTGATTTTCTTTGACTTAGCACTAAATGTTCTCCTTCAAACCAAAGATTAGGTGCAATAGTGGAAAGGAGGCCTTTACTGAGGCTGCGACCATGAACCGTCAGATGACCAAGTTTAATAATTACAGGTTTAATCTAAAATGGTTAACATAAAACTGACAACCTTTTTTCTTTTTTCTATTAGAGGATAATGTAATGAATGGCACTCCTTAAAGGCAATCTGAGCATATGAACAATCCAGAAGCCCTACGTATTTTAACATATCCAGCTCTTTATTTCATTGTTGTCATTAGTTTTAATTCCAACTGCCATTACAAGCAGATTATAAAGTATTCTAGTCTCTCAGTTTCTGCTCTAATTTGTATGCAGCTAAGTCCAGAGGTGAGGATGAATTAATTTGTTGTGATGAGCCACAGGTGTTCTGTATGGGTGTCCCTACTTGAAAGATGCATGATGAGACTCTATATCATGTTCTTAATATTTTCCTGATAAGAATTGTCCTGTTTTATCTCTGATATTTCTGAAAAATAACATTTCAAAGTCACTTATTTTTACAGATGGTGCCACAGTAGCTGTATATATAAAGCTGCATTTGAGCACCTGTGAAAGGCAGAGATTTTACGAAATGAAGAAGAGAAATTTCTGGCAGACAGCACAACTTAATTACCAAATTGTGGAATTTCTGTCAGGTGCAGCTGTTTCGTTTTCTGCAGTGCTTATTATCAGCACATGGTTCTCCATTTTAAGACACATGAAGTATAAACCCACTGCATACTAAAAAAACCCACAACTGCTTCCCTCTTTTTCCCAGCACTTCCTTATGATAGGAAGATGAACTCAACAACCTCTCATTCTTGTCAACAAATTTAATGTTTAACAGGATATGAGAAATTCCATCAGCTGTCTCAACTAGAGAGTATGAACACCGTAAACCTTTAATTCACCATTGGTATCTATGGTTTGTTCTGTAATCAGCATTTTAATTCACAAAGATTTCATACAAAAAATAAACTAATTATTCTCTCTTCCCTCTTCAAGCACATGCATAATATTTATTTAGAACACTTGTATCTGTTTTTCCTTGTTTCCAATATATATATATAAATATAAACAAAAATAAGCCTAAATTTGTATTCATAAATTGGTAAGTCTTCAGGTTTTAGAAAATAACTTTTCTCTTTTTAAGAGAATTAAGCTTTAATTTTTAGTTTTGCTTGGTTGATTATTTTTCCCTAATAAATCTGAATACATCACCGTTTCTATCCTTGCACTGTCCTGAATAAGCAATGACTAAGAACGAAACACAGCCCTCGATTTATGGTCAGCTAGGAATGGCACCACAACGCATGTCCTCAGGGTGTGTTAGCTATGTATACGTGTTAGCTAAGCATGTCCCTTAACATCCTCATTCTTTTAGCATCCTTGTGTGCCTTAGCATTCTCAGCATGTGCCTCCTGACGCAGTGGTACATAGGCAAGGTTGGTCGGAGGTGAATGAGCTGGAGCCCAGCAAACAACAGGACTGGGAAACCCGCCTTGGGCAATAGAATCATAGAATATCCTAACTTGAAAGGGACCCACACAGATCATCGAAGCCCAGCTCCTGGTCCTTCACAGGACAACCTGAAGGGTCTGCCTTTTATGGGGCTCCTTCTAGTCACGTGGAACTTAGATGAATATCGCTGATGCTTAGGCCACCAGGATGAGCTCTGAGTAGGAAAACATTCCATAACAGATGTGTTTCCCTCCCTTCCCCATGTTTTAGTTTCCAATGTAAGAGGATGGACAAGACTGTGCAAAGATTTGGAAAAGTCTTGTAGTTAGAAGACTTTCTATAACACTGTGCGAAAAATTGTTTACAAAAGTTTCTAGTATACATTTTCAAGTGAACATTCATATTACAATAAAAAAATTCTTAAACTTGTACATTTTTGAAAATACTCAGCATTTAAGGCAAATACCCTACCCCAATAATTTGCTTCTGACAGGACCATTTTTATCCTTACAACTAGAAAATTGTCCTTCTGAATACTGAATTGTACATGTGATGTTACTTTACCATGGAAGAGTTACCTGAGTTTATGCATTAGGTTCTTCTGAAGAGTGAGAAGAGCTAGAGATAATTGTTCTCAGCAGAGAAAACATAACTTGTTGTTTCCAAAGTACAACATGAATCCTATTAAAAAAAAATCCAGAATGGTGGTATGTTAATACTGTAACATGGAATGAATACTATCAGAGAAGCATAAAACAGGGGTAATGAAAGTATGTAATAGCATGCAGTGGTGGAGGTGAGAGGGGAAAGTAGGCTGGAGCTGGTGTTTAGTTCACAATTTTATCATTTGCCCATGGACGATATGGGAGGAAGAACACAAATTTTTATACTAGAGGCAGGAACATATCTACTGGAGTTTTGCGTGAGTCTAAAAAGCAGAAAAATAATGCATTTAGATACAAAAAAAGAGCAGGAGGGCATAAATGGAGAAAATAATCTGAATGACAGGGGTTTGGTCCGATGGAATTACTTGAAAATTAGAAATGTAAGTATCTAGGGTTTTAGAAATGGACATCAAAATGTTTATAAGTATAAAATTCAGTAAGACAAAGGAAAAGTGGAAGCATGTTGCAGGGAAGGAAGGAAAATAGGGTGACTGATTTTAAATACAAAGAGAAATAACACATCACCAGACAAATGGTAGTATCAGTCTGCACTGCTTTGATGAAAACATGCCTGAGGTATTCTGTGATCTCTTCATTCTGGAAAATGACAAATAATAAATGTTGTTACTAAAAATGATTAAGCATCTGTGAGAAATGTGTTCGTGGGCAAAAAAAAAAAAAGATTAAAGACCTTACACATATATAGAGGGGGAAATCTCAATTGTATGGCTGGAAACTCACAGTCATTTCTTATTCTTGATTTCCAGGACTTGATCCATACACAGGCTTGCAGCAGCTTCAGAGATTAGTTACCCATGTTGCCCAGCACTTTTCCTTGCTACAGACCTCCTCCTCTTCCTCCCCATTTTCTGCCCAGCAGTGCTGTTCCTGGCTCTCTCTAGGGCAGTGCTGTATCCTGTGTGCGGTGAGCCAGGATCTGCAGTTCTTGACAGATGCCTGTCCTGAGACAAAGAGCTTTGCAGTGCAATCTTGGATAACACCTGCTCTTCAAAATGTTTATGTTGTCTCATAACTGGAAGGTTTCTCCCTGCTCAAGTTTATTCAAAACATGCTAAACAAGAAATAGAGAAAAAAATGGGAAGTATTATTATGCCACTGGGTAAAGCCCTGGTATCCTTCTAAGCTGACCAGTGAATGCAATTCAGGTTCCTCCCACCTAAAAAAGCTGTGGTAAAACTGGAGAAAGTAACAAGAATGGGCAGCAGCCACAGCTTAGGGTATGGAACGACAACAATCAGAGAAATGAACAGAGAATATGAGTTTTTCACTTGTAGAAGAGACAAATGATGAGAGTTCTAATAGATGTTAAGGAAACTTCTCAGTCTGGCCATTCACGAGACTCTCTGGCAGTCGCACTCCCAATGCCAGAGGCTTTCACTGCTGGGACCAAAGCCCCTTGACAGTGGGCAGCTCCAGTGAGTCCATGGAAGCTCCTCTTGACTCCCTGCACACCCCACTCACACACAGTCAGACCAGGTTTCCTCTCTGGTTCGAGCTCAGGTTTCCCATGGCAGCGTGTCAGATGTTTCATTCCATAAAGACACAGTGCAGTAACACAGAAACAGTTTGAGCTGAGTGCCTCTGAGAAGAACCCTAAACAAGAGACCCCAAGGTTTTTATACCCTCATGGTCCAAGCATGCATGTCTTACTTTTCCTCCTGAGTCCTCTATTCCTACTGTCTCTCAGCGTCCATCCACCTGGCTGGCACCACCGGTCTTCATGGCCTCTGTTGTCCAAAAAGCTGGCAGTTCATGGCTTCTGCTGTGTCTCCATTCACCTGGCTGGCATCACCTGTCTTTGTGCTCTCTATTAATCAAAGGGTTGGCAGTTCTTGGGCCCCCAACCTGAACTCAATCTGCACCTCAGTCTTCAGCTTGCAAACCAAACTACCTGCACCAGACATATTCCTCAACATAGAGACCTCTAAAAGTACTATGGAGAAAGTCATTAAGGAATGAGTTCACTTTTTCTCTTGATAAAAGAACAAAGGGACATAAAATAAAAGAGGTAATAGCTATCACTTGGTTTGGGGTTCATGCTAAGTGGATTTACAGAGTTTTCACTCTGTGAAAATTAAACTTGGAACATCTTTTCTCAGAGAGTCAGATCTAATACTAATAAAATGCATATGGGTTTGAAGGGGAACTAGGCAAGTCTGTAAGTGAAAACACTGTGAAGGTTTTCTAAATAAAACATTTTAGCTCAGGAAATTCCTGATCCTCCTTTAGGCTGAGCAAGACCTAGGGAAAAACAATATTACATGATTCTTTGTTCTTAAACTCTTTTCTAGCTACTTACTGGTCTCAGAAACAAAGTGCAGCATCTAAAGAGCTCCTGGTCTGCCCAATAAGGTCATTCTTCCAGCCTTAATGCCGAGGTCTGGTAGTTTTTCCTATACTGTGGAGCATCTTCAGCTTTCATTAGTTAGAAAAAAGAGATGCATGCAGCCACATTAAATTTTGTCTTTAGTTTTTAAGTTTTTAAGATGATACAATAACTCTTTCTTACTTGTCTCGAACTGATATTAGCTAGTCACATAGTGCACTCTGTCCTGGAGATGGCCGTGTTCAACATGGGGTGAGTATATATTCCACTGCATTAAATTTGTAAAAGGTTTTGGGATTCTTTGAGATGAAATGAGCTATATAAATGCAAGCTGGTATTACGTTTGCAAAATCTGTGTGACTGAGAAGATCAATCTTCCAGAAAAATGTCAGAAGATACAAACAGTTCATTATTTCTCGAGGCCGAGAATAAGAAAGTGACAGAAAATAAACTCAGCAGACTGGATAAAAGTGATTTGTTTCGGTTTCTTTTCCTTCCTGAAAGAAAACAATGGATTCTAGCAAATAACACTTTAGACTTGACCTTTCATAGTTCACATAGCCTATCATCCTTATGTATCACAGCCTGTCTTTCCTACATGAGAAATTATGGTAACCAAGAACACACATATATATGAGATATAATCCAATAAATCTGTGATTAAATAATTAAAAGCATTACTTTTAAGTTACTTTTATAGATATCTGTCCAGGTGCCAGTGTGTTATAGATGGGTTTTATGCATAGAATACTTCCTTCCTGCATATTTCACAAAGTTACATTTTAGACATTCTGCATGGCATACATTTATCACAGTCTTGTATACGGGAATTCAAAAGGGAGGTCTAAGTGATAAAGCCAAACTCAAGACTACAAATACTAAAACAGCAGTAAGAGACAATGGTCCTGACTTACAACCTCTGAGTTGCCAAGTTTGTAATTTCTTTTATCACTGGTAGGACACCTACTCAGTTTCTTTCTTGCACTTGTGGAACTGACAGTCTGGCAGGTTCAATAGCCTTGCTGGTCTGTAACAGATCTTTATGCTTTTCTGTCACTGCCAACCTGGCACTTTAGAGACAAAAACTGATTGTGCCTCATTTATCTCTGAGGGAATGTGATCTGTAAAAAGCCACGTTTATGCTGTCCAGTGAAAGTCTGAAGAAAATGAGGCAGATATAAGCTGAGAAAAGAGCACAAAGCAGATAGCTGTCATATTCAAAGGTGCTCTGTATCAGTCTTCTCCACTTCAGAAGGACCAGAAATAAAGGTCTGGTGTTTTCTATATCACATGTAGTGATACCGAAAGTATCTGTGTGTGCACAATTGTTTCAGCTTGCATGAAACCAGCACACTGCAGCTCTGGCTGGACTCAGCAGACTGTATGGAGTGAGTGATATATGCGGGCCAACAACTTAGTGTGCAGTGGATCAGCTGTAACTTAGTTAATAGTTTATTCTTCTCTTTTTAACTACAGAGTTGCAAGAACATGTATACTTGCACTCTAACAGTCATCAGTAAAACAGACATTGAATATAATATTTGCAAATAAAACTGTGGAACTGGCTCACTGTTATTCTTCAGATAATTTATTATCCCTAGCTATTCAGGCAACTGCCAGCTATTTGTAAAATGTCCTTACTTTGGATAGAATTTAAAATGTAACTTCAAGTATTGTTTTTGCTCCATAGAATGGACAGCACTCCTTTTTAATTATTGTCCATTTGACAACAATTATTCTTCAGGACAAAATACTGTCATCCAACCAAGTCACAGTAAAAATAAGCTCTTACTTTTTAAATTCCTCAACGCTAAATTGCATGGAAGTGCTAATTGTTTATTAAGAAACCCTAGGCTGAAAACTAATTTCTCTGAGTGGCTGGTGGAAAGAAACAAATACCGCAAAAACAACTTTGTGTAAATTGGGATCATCTGAAAGCAACAAGAAAACAGAATAAAGTACCACATAATATTCTCTAAGAAGTCATGCAAGGTTTAATTACCTGAAATGGAATGTAGCAAAAGTCTTTATTGATTTCAGATGAAGCTTTTGGTGCTTGACACTCTGCAGATCAACTACTTGGTAGAAATTTTCCATTAAATTCTAACAGCATACAAATGACAGTTTTTGTAAGCCTCCAATTACACAGAGTATTTTTAAAAGCTCATAAAGGAAAAAAAGCCCTTAGATTTTACATTTCTCAAATGATCTACTTTCAGCCTGCTGCCAGAATTTCTTCTTAAATAGGCTCAATGAAGGAAAAATGTATTGTTTTGTTTCACTCCATGTCAGCCTCTTAATAGTAATTGGATCCACAAGCCAGAAAGGATGCTCCCTGCAAAGGGTTTGACAAGGAGAGCTTAAGATCCTGGCTCCAAAACCTAAAAGCCTCAAGGTGCCTGAAAGGGGAAGCCATCAATGCTCACCTTGGGAACCTCTTACCACACATTAGTTTACTTTTTAGACTATCTGGTACGCCTCAGCTGACCCAAAACACAGCAGGTACAAATGCCTCTCCGTGCTTTCCATTTCACTTTCAAAGCAGCCAGCAGCTGCAAAACTAGTCCACTGTTGCTAAGGGAAGAAAACAAGAAGACCCTGAAAAAACACTGGCTCAGGTGTGGTAGAAATCCTAAAGACATTTTTTGGCTTTTCAGAAGAATCTGAGCTATCTCGTGGAAGAGTTCATGTTGAAACAACTCTGGTTTCAATATCTTCTTGTGGTTCTATGTGTAAGATCCCCAAACCCCTTCCTGTGATCCATTTGAGAACTCCGAGTGATCAGCAAAAACAGGAAAGCTCAAAGCAGTTTACGCATTCTTGTTGTGCCATCTTGTTGCTGTTGCCAACTCTAGTGCCCCATCCTAAAGTTATCTGAACTCTATCCCATTGCTTAAAAAGAGTCAGTAGATTTTGTCATTTTTACTTCTATTAAGCTTTCATGGAAATTGAAATGCAAAGTGAAGGCTTTTCAAATCATGTTTGACAGTAGGTATTTACTTTCTCATATAGACTGTTCCTCATATTTTGTGATTAATACCTGAATAGTCTTTACCAGCTGGGCTCAATTTGCATGTGTCAGCCCCTAGATTTTTCCTTCATTCTGACATTAAAATATTAGTTCATTTTTTGTTGATTTGGTTTGGTTTGGTTCAACAAGGAAAATACAGTGCTTTTTTAATACTCCTAAAGATTTAGTGAAGTATAAAACATAAGCTTAGTTTTAAAAAATTGAAACAAGTGTAGCTAAGACAAACCTAGAACCTCAAAATATCAGTTCGGTGTCTGAGTTACTTACCTTTTTGCCATAAGTATTTATCCCCAATTTAATCTATACATTAATTTTGGTTTATTATCTTTGAACTTGCATGTTTGTACTGGAATAAGAGAAATTTGAACCTCATCCACAATTCAAAATGCATCTTTTTCTAGCCAGTGCTAACCATGAATTGTTGTACTTCAGCAAACAGCAGTCCTTGTGCACTTGCCATTTGTTGCTTACCTGAGAATGCTCTTTCATTTGTAGTGCTAAGCTGATGTAAACAGTTTGCTGCCGCACAGAAGTGTGGTCCTTTTGCCCATTACTCTGTCCCTGTCTGCACTTTCCCATTCCTTCTTTTTGGTCAAGACCGGCACTAATTTTGTTTTCCTGCCACCAACTCCCTCTGCCCCATGCAGATGAGGTAATTCTGGGATTTACCCTGTAGAAACCTTTTTCCATTCGGTGGGGACACAAAAAGCATACACATATCCCTGAAAAGTGCCTGAGGAGTCTGCTTTCTGTAGTAACTCATTTATACTTTGTAAGAACCTCCATGACTAATTCTAAAACTGGAAGGAAAGGGCCAGTGGGAGTCCACACAGGAACACCAAATTCCTGCCTACACTCTCTGGATACTGTGGACAAATGATGTGGTGCGTACCACTAAGAAGCATTCAGTGTTCTCTAAACTCTATTATCACAGTAAAAGGTTTTTGAAAGCAATAATTTCAACCAGCATAACTTTGTATAAGCCTGCTGCTTTGAATGAAGTGTGATTAACTTTCATTAAGAAATATAAACATTAAAAAAAGGAAATAATTTTGTCAAAATATCAGGAACTCAGCCCAGCTTATCTCAGCTTTAATTCTATTAGAATTCTGTTAGAACTGAATATATTTTAATGAAGCTCAATGTTTGGGGTTTTTTAGAGTTACAAAAGATAAGACTTTTGTAGCACAACTGGCTCTACACCTCAAGGTGTCATTATAGAATAGAAGTAAACAAAATCTCATTTTAGAAGTTGACTGCACATTTTAAAATAAAGCAGGATGTTGTGGTCATGATAATCTAAGGATATAACAGAATTTATCCAGGTAGATAATATCTTTTATTTACTTACTGATGCAGCTGGGAAAAATAAACTAGCTTTCATTTATGCAATGCCTTTATGAGGTCACAAATAAGTGAGAGGAGGAAGTTGCATGTTAAGAATACAGATTCTTGAGATTGAAGTAGCATATAAAGAGCAGTAGACTGGCAAATTTCATATTTCAAGTCCAGATTACTCTGCAAAGACCTTATAAAATAATGACATATGTATTGCAGTGGCTCAAGGATGCAGCTGTTTACTCATATGCATGAATGCTTAATGTATTGTGTGCATAAAATTCCTACAGAGATAATGCAGGTAAAGGCATACAATTTTACTAATGTTTAAACATTTCAAGCAAGTTATTCAGCAATTCTGATTGCAGGTTTTTTTCACAAAAGCTTGGAAGAACAGTCAGATTGTTTTACAGAAAGCATAAGTTGAAAACATTGATAGATTTATCAGAGATATATTTGATTTACTGTATTAAAAAAATCTATACTGAAGC
This sequence comes from Cephalopterus ornatus, assembly GCA_013396775.1. NCBI lineage: Eukaryota > Metazoa > Chordata > Aves > Passeriformes > Cotingidae > Cephalopterus > Cephalopterus ornatus. The sequence continues at coordinate 9,997 of VZRE01015722.1, read as the reverse complement.
TCAGTTCTCAGAGATTTGTTGGTAATTAAGCCTCAAAAAAAATTACTATTAACTTTAAGGTTTCTCTATTTCACATGGTACCCTTCAGGTTGTGATTTTAGCAAAAGAGCATCCCACACAAAGCTGTGTCTAATGATACTTTCAAGATAGTGAGATGCTTTTAAGGCAAGAAATCAGTTTTCTTTGATCACAAATTTGATCCAGCTTAGGTGCCCTTTCCCCGTTCTAGTAGGCAGCGTCTATAAAAAACGAAAATCCTTGTAAAGAGAGTCAGATGTTATGTTTTCAAAGTCTGAAGGCAGAAAATCTGGGCTGGCAGGCAGTAGTACTCTGTGGGATGGGAAATGAACCAGAGCACATGATGCTACAGGTAAACACTGATAAGTCTAAATCGTAAATAGCTTTTTGTTTATTTGACTTTGGGGATTTCTTCCTCAGTGTATTAAAAAGATAAATATTTCTATCAAAGGAAAATAACTGCTATCTATTTGCTGCAGGAGTATTTCTATTCCCAGGCTCTTGCACGAATGTGTAGAATTCCACTGTCTTGTCAAGAAGATCCCATCTCTTAAAGCAGCAAACTAAAAATGTATGCATCAGGGATTTCAGGGTCTATTTTTTTCCTGCTTTTCTGATTTTACTGCCAGTAAGCCTTGTTTTTCCACTCTTGTGCTGCAAAGACTAGTTATCAAATGAAATCAGCTTCATATCCTGAAGCAGTCCCTGCACATACAAGATCACACTTCAGGTAATATCTGCAAAGTGCTTCGATTTATTGTTCTTGCACTTTTGTGTGATAATACTGAAAGCATGTGGAAATTATCTCTGATGCATATGCTTATGTGAGAAAATTATTTTTAAACCCTGAAAAGTGATAGCTTATGACTGTCAAAGCCACACAAGCAAATCTGTATAGTCCTCATATTTGGTAAAAGCTCCAATCTGCACAGTTACTGCGCAGAAAAGTATGTGAAATGAAGTCAAGTCCACCCATGCAGATTTAGTACAGTCCATCATGTAATGTTTTTCTTGATCTCAATCATAAGCTAAAAAAAAAAAAAAAAGACAAAAAATTTAACAAAAAAAAAAAAAAAAAGCCTACAAAGTTGACAAAAATAGAAATCAACCCTTTTAGCTCCTGTACTGACTCCTTTCAGAAGTAGACATATTTTTCCTTCCACTTCCTCCACTTTCATCCACCACGTCTCTGACTTCTACATTAAATGAGGGTAAGCTCTGTACAGCAGAGTACAAGAAGTTCAAGAAGGATATTGAGGTGCTGGAGCAGGTCCAGAGAAGAGCAACCAGGATGGTGAAGGGACTTGAACATAAGTCCTATGAGGAGAGGCTGAGGGCACGGTCTCAAGCTCTGCCAAGGGAGGTTTAGGTTGGATGTTAGGAAGAAATTCTTCACAGAGAGGGTAATCAGACATTGGAATGGGCTGCCCAGGAAAGTGGTGAATTCTCTGTCCCTGGAGGTTTTTAAGAAGAGACTGGATGTGGCACTTAGTGCCATGGTCTAGTAACTGTGGTGGTAGTGGGTCAAGGGTTGGACTTGATGTTCTCAGAGGGCCTTCCAACCCAGCTGATTCTATGATTCTATGATTCTATGTGAAATGCAGTGTTAAAGAGGTCCCAACAATGTGACTTTTTAATATATATTATTAAGTTTGAAGAAATTATATGATTGAAATTAAGATTTTAAAAAAAAAAAGTTGGAGGGATTCCCTCCCTCTATCCTTAATCACAAATAAGAGGTTTTTAGTCTGTTTCTCAGTACCTAGCAATTAGGAGGAAAATAATTAAAATTTTAACTCTTCTACTACCTCTTATCTTTCAGAAGGAAGAAGAGTATTCAGGAAAATACATGTGTTTCACTCTTTATTATTGCTTGTTTTAATCAGACAGAGAGAACATGCATATGCAAAACAAATACTTACAAATACAGATATATACATAGAATCATAGAATCATAGAATCAGATGGGTTGGAAAGGACCTCTGAGATCATCAAGTCCAACTCTTGACCCACTACCACCACAGTTACTAGACCATGGCACTAAGTGCCACATCCAGTCTCTTCTTAAATACCTCCAGGGACGGAGAATCCACCACCTCCCTGGGCAGCCTGTTCCAATGATATGTGTTAATGTCTTTTAATGCTTCTGGCCTCATATTTTCAGCTGTGTCCATTAGTAAAACTGGTTATTCCTGTATTAAAAAGATACTATTACAAATATTCCTTTGAATTATTGAGAACTTTTAGATTCAGCCATTTCACGCAAGCCTTTATGACAGCAGAAGTAGGTACCTATGGATAAAAGGGGCTGCTCATACCAAAATAAATCTTCCTTTGAGTCAGAAGTCATGTTCTGTCCAGGTCAGACCCCACATGTCAAAAAGTCAAAAAGACAAAATTGCATTAGGAGAAAATAAATGATTTGGCTCATTCAATGAAAACTTAGAATAATAAATTGCCAGAAACTGGAATCAATTTTCACGTGATCTACAAACAGTAGGGTTGCTCTGACCTTCAGATGAGATTAATTTGCAACTAATAAGTCACTGTGTTCTAAGTCTCATTGTGTTTACTGCTTTCATGAATCTTCTGTACCTTTCTTTTTTTACTCTTCTCTGCTCAGTTGCTGCCGTTTAAGTGCCCTGGGGATAGAGTCCTGGGATGATGCCAGGTGGTCTGGGCTGATTGCAAGACAGAGGAAAGACTCTTCAGCTATCCCTCTTCCTCACTCATTATAACTTAAACACGAAAGGAAATATTAACAATAGAGGTGCTTGGGTTTTGTTTTGATTTGGTTTTTTGTTGGTGTTTTTTTTTTTTTTGGTGGGTTATGGTTTGTTTTGCTTTTAAGGATTCAGAAAGATTTTTGAGGAGGTGTAAAAAAAACAAAAATAAACTTCTTATTTCATCCTAGTTTATACAAAACTGGCAACCTCCAGTTCAGATGCAACTAAGACATTCAGAAACAAGAGATCTATTGAACAGTGACGTGCATTACTGTTGATATGTCTATTATAGAGATTTGAGAATTACAGATGGCGATGGCTTGCAGAATAATATTATACATGCTGAGGCAGTAAATTGTTTAATCTTCGCTTTACAGGGTTTCTGCTAATGAAGGGACAGTCTTCCCAAAGTGCTGCATTATAAGCTACTTCAGTTGGAGGCTGTTCCCCATTTGTCAGCCATTCCATCTCTTTTTAGAGAACTGCTGCATTTTGGGGTTCAGCTTTTATGTTGGATATCAATGATTTTCTTCCTGTATGAAAAACTAGCCTATGACTTAAAAAAATAACATGAAACAAATTGGGAAGAAAAATGTAAAAATTAAGAAGAGTTTTCTTTCATTTCATAGGAGTTTCTGAAGAAACTGATTGCCTGTATAAATCTTAAAATGTATATAGGACCTCCTGAACAAGGATCCTTACCAATCATTACCAATAATAATAATAATAATAATAATGAATTTTAGGTGCTATGAATTCTTCTGTGAATTCAATATTATTTCAACATACTCAGAAACTGATGTTTAACATGATGTTTAACTGATGTGTTAACATCTATAAACCTGTGGTAACTTCTGCAAGCATCTCTGATAGTAATCTGACACATTAATAGAAAACCAGGCATATAAATTATCTCTGCTTAAAGTGACATGCAGTAGGATGGGGTCCCATAGTCTTCAGTCTTCCATCTCTGCTATCTATGCCTTCATAAATGCTGATGGAAAGTAAGGCTTTTATGGACCTAGAGAGCAAAGGATTTCCAGAGCAGGAAACATCTCTTCTCTGGATGGCAAGGCTCTCACAAAGAAGATGATGTGAGCCAAATTGACATATCAGTATCAAATACATGTAATTTTACTCCCTAATCATCAGCTGCAATACAATGGCATTCCAGTATGTATATTGTAACAATTAGCTATAAGAAATTATTATTTAATAAATAGTTTTAAAATTCTTTATACTCCTGTGGTAACTGCCATTTATTGATGCCCTGAAGAGGCTATGTCATCACTTGTTCCTTCTGGGCAAGTGTGAGATTGGCAGCTGGTGGTTTTGCTTGTCTCTCTCTTTCATCAAGAGGCTAGAACTAAGCTGTCCCCCAGACCATGTTAAAACGTTGGTGTCAGTTCCTGACTTCTAGCAGCTCTCCCTACTGTGCTTTGCTGCATTGCATAGCCTGCCTGGCTGGCCAGCCCATCCTGCTCCATGTCCCATCACTGCTTTGAGTCATGCAGTTCACAACTTTTGTAACAGTAGTTGATGTATTTTTTATGCTTTTTGGCATAAGATTTGCTATTTTGTCACTGGTAGTTCTGTGCTCATCTCCAGGAGCATTGCATGCCTTTTGGCACCTTGACATTTACACACTTTTATGTTAGCTTTTTACTCAGAACTGTTTAGTAAAGGTTCATTTCAAGTGTCTATATCCTGGCAGAAGTTCATCCTCTTTTTATTTTTTATTTTTCCTTTTAACTTGAAGTTTATAAAAACAGAATATACTTGGGTTTTTTGTTTCCTTTTCTTTTATACCTATTGTCGAGTGCTGTATCATTTTAGCTCAATCTGCTCACTGGCTCTGCTTGTCTCCTTCTGTAATGTGTGTCTTTGTAGTTCATCTTATCATCTTATTTTCATTGTAAGGAATAACACATGAGAAGACAATATTTGTAGCTGGTAAGATACAGGCTGTTTTGTAAAAATTATTATTTCCAATATTCTATATTTCTATATTTCACAGTCTAGTTTTGAGGATAGGATCTTGTTCCTTTGTCTACCAATTCAGTGAAACTTTTCCACTATTTCAAATGAGCTTTGGACCTTCAGCACTATGGAGCAGAGACCTCCTTTGTTCTAAAAACAAAAATGCCTATTGCCAGGTAGTATATTTAGTCCAATATTCACATTTATTTTAAATATTTATTTCAGGAAGAGACTTTACAAATATAAGGAGAGATTCATAGGTAAAGATATGAAAATGAGATATTTTTGGCATGATAAGGGTCTAAGCATTGCTGACAACAAACTCATTGACACCAAAATTATAGATGTAGTTTAGGAACACAAAATGTATTTGGCATTGGTGAGGATCCTGTGTTGAGCTTTAGGCCCCTCACTACAAGAAAGACTTTGAGGTGCTGGAGCGTGTCCAGAGAAGGGCAACAGAACTCGTGAAGAGTCTGAAGCACGAGTCCTGTGAGGAGTAACTGAGGAAACATAGGAGTTTTAACTTGCAGAAAAGGAGGTTCAGACCTTATTGGTCTCAATAGCTACCTGAGAGGAGGTTGTAGCAAGGTGGAGGTCAGTCTCTTCTCCCACGTAACAGACAGGACCAAAGGAAATGGCCTCAAGTTGCACCAGGGGAGGATTAGGATGTATATTATGTAAAAATTATTCATGGAAAGTGTGGTCAGCATTGGAATGAGCTGTCCAGGGAAATTGTGAAGTCACCATCCCTGGAAGTGTTCAAAAAACCTGTAGATGTGGCACTTGAGCGCTTAAAAGATGAACATGTCAGTGCCGGTTTAACGGTCGCACTTGGTCTTTTTCAACCTTAACGATTCTATGATTCTGCCTGGACCTTGCTTGGAACTCATCCAATACTCTGTTTTTTCAGTACTTTTATGAAAAGCTGAAAGTTGATCTAAATTAATTTCTAAATGAACTGCCAAATACACTAGCAAAAATGATAAAATGCACAAATGAAATACATTATTATAATTGGACTTTATTGCCTGAGGAATAGGGAGTGAAGAAAAACTGGAATGACCTTTTAGTTGATGGTAATTTTTGACTTTGACTTTTTTCTTTCTTTTTTTTTTCTCCAGAAAATTAGTGTATTATTCTATAATCTCACCAATGTGATTGCAGTTGTTTTCTTTACAGGAGTGTTGCTGTTGGCACTGCATAAGATAACCTGTAGTTTATTGTAAATCTTTTCCACATGCCTGAATGGAAGCCAAAATGAGGATATGCAAACATAGGGATTTAGGATATGTAATTATTTTTCTAAGTAGCAATAGAAAACAGATCATGTCTGTGTCTGGGGGAATAGAAAATTTCCTGTCTGCCAATTTTAAAAAGAATTTGTGAATGTAGAAAGCAACAAAATTCATTCCCCCATTGCCATATGTCTACTCTTCAGCAAATCCATGGAAAAGGTACAGTTACTGATTGGTGTGTTTTACACATTCTTGCTGTCATACTGCAAAACCGTAGTGGTTGCATAAGCAAATGAAGAGCTGTTTTTCTCTCCTAACTAGTTTGTCTCAAAAAGACAAAAGGACTGTTCAGAAGCAAAAGGGTACCTGTGCTCTGAGAGCGGCTGGTGGGAGTTGGTTGTGATCATTCATCATAGATCAGTAATTTTAAATTTTATCCAAGTAGTGGCAGACATTTTAGAGGAATCTGAATTCCATTTAGGCACATAATGAAACAAGCTGGGTCATTTTCAGAGTCACGATCTCATGTTGGGTTACTATGTCTCCAGATGGTTTGTTTTCTGCCTGTGTTTTGAAAGCACTACTACTTCATACATATCCATTGAATTAAAGTTTTTCACTCAGTTCTTGGCATTTTTACTTTTGCAATCTGCAGTTGTTAACAAGACCTACAAATGTTACAAGGGAAGGACCACCACTTTAAGAATGCAGTTTAAATAATCTACCAATTCTTTCTTTCTTTCCCCTTGCATAAAAAATGCTGTTTCCCTAGGTCGTTGTGGTGTCTGTAATCTCACTTAAAGGAAATTGAGATAACTTAGTCTAACAGACTATCCAAAGTAGTTGTAGTAGACTGGATCTAAGTCTGGTGTTATGCAGAAAATCTTACCTTACCTTCTAAAACAACACAATAAAAATGTGTCTTAAAAATCAACACTGAGAAGAAAATATTTTTGCATTGAACCTGGAATAAGATTAATCACTTGTTCTAGTGATTTTTTTCATGTAAAAGAGATTTAAAAATTCTATTTCTTATGTAACCTGTGAATTTTCAATTGGTGTCACTTATATACAATTATTGAAAGAATTTCATCAACTTGTAGACTTCTGTTTGTTTCAGATTTCCTTTTCTATGTACAGCCAGCTGTTCAGCTGGCAGAACAAGCACACCTTTAATCTTTTTTTCTTTATAAGGATTCTTGTGTTATTCTGTGAGCCGTTTTTCCTTTACTGAATCTCCTTTGAACTTTTGCTTTGGTTTGGAAATACATTTTAAAAGTCTCTTTACCTGCAGCTGGAGAAAGTCTGGTTTGTATCAGATTTGATTCAATACTTGTTTGGAGTACAGTTATAATGGTTAACTGTTCTCTGTCCCTTGTTTGCCCTCTGCTGAAATTCTTTTTACAGCATGATGATTGCATATATCAAAGCAGTTCTTATTGCAGACACTTTTCAGAGATCAAACATTAAGCACAAAACTTCCCAAACTCCTTGATGAATTATTCCTACATTTAATAACTCTGTAAGTAGTTGTATTGATATTGAGCAAAACCATTTCAGTTTTCTTATCAATTCTGCCTATAGGGCTGAAATTTGACTGGCTTGTTTACAAAACAGTGAGGCTGGGGACATGTCAGGACATTCCTCTTCTTCTAATAAGAGCTCTCTTTTGTACTTTTTAATCACTTTCTTTTCAATTACTAGAGCTCTGATTGAAGAAGCAAGCCAAATACTCATTTGCTTTGTTAACAGTGGAAGGAAAATTGAAGCATCTCTCCTTAATAGCACATTAGATTGAGAAACAAAACTGGAAGCGAAAGATACATTTATTTTCTGAATCTTTAAAAACAGAACAAAACACAGATACAAACTGTCTTAGCCAGGGGCAGAGTAAAGTGAGAAGTTCATAGGCACAAAATGTTTTTACTAGAGAAGCAACCTGGATTTCTCCAAATCTTAGCCTGCCTTTGCCACCAGCTGATGTACTTTGGGAAACACTTAGCAATCATTGACTATATGTGGGTGGACATAAAGGCTACAGACCTGGTTATGCCTTCATTTGGTCTGGTACCCATCTGTCTTGTTGCAGAAAAAGGGAAATTAGTCACAAATTCTCTTCCTACAGTCTGACTTGGTTGGCAAGGGAAGAGGGCTCAACAGCTCCCCAGAAGTGAGCTACACTCATGAGTGCCTGAGGGTGATACAAACTCTCCCGTCAGGATATGAAAAGCAGGACATTTCTCCACAGAAATGCTGAGGACCAGGGCAGCCTAAGCATGTGTTTAATCACCTGGTTTAACTCCAAACTCTTTAAACTGTAATTAACAGTGGCAGTTCCCAGCTTCCCTTCCTTAATTTGAGGAGACCAGTGCAATTGCTGATATGCTTTTTTTTTTTGTGTTAGCCTGTTCACTGATCCTAGGAATGAAATATTATTGCTGTCTTTTAGGTTTTTTGTCATCTCTGCAGAACTTTGTTTGAGTGTTAAAGCAGTGTCATGTGGTATTTGAGTTCCCACTATGTACTTTAAAGAAGGTGAATGGATATTTTTGGAAAGAAAAATAATGGATTAATGGAGCCTCTGATAAATTTTAGGAGTGATGTCATCAACTTTCCAGAAACAAATAAATAACCGTGTTCCCAAAAAAGAGACCCCTGAATTGTGAGTAAACAAGAGTGGAACTGTTATTAAAGTGTTTTATTTTGAAATGGCAGGTATTTTTGCATAACCTGTCAAAGTGAGCTTGTTCTTAATTCTTAGGTGAGTTTTACTGTTAGCTAGAAACACAAAACTGAGGTTGATTTCAGTACTATAAATACAACATAAACATGGATACCATCATATGGAGTGTTATATCATCGTTTTTGTAAGACAAACATGTACACTTGAAAAGAAATCATATTCCCATATCTCTTCCAGTTCCCTTTTTATCTCTAGCCATTTTCTAATTTCTATAATTTCATGGTAAGAAGATATTCCAAACCTATGAGTTCAGAAGAATTTAGATTCCTGGTATTTCTATTTTTTTTAATACTATAGACCCGTGGTTTAGAGTCCAGGGCTCAAGCTAAGCCCTGAGATGCATTAATGCTTCCAGTTTCCATCTTCTGTTCCATTCTGGTCTATCAGGACTTGTATATCAACACCGAAGTGTCACTGGGTCCTTCCGTGAATGTACAGAAATTGATGAGAGGCATTCAGCACTTTGCATCATTGAGCTGCTGTATTTCTCTCTCCTGCCTTTCTGTCAATTCCCTTCTTCTATCTGCTGTAACCTACGTTTTCATAATGAAGAGAAATTATGATCTCCAGAGTGGAACAGGATAGAAAGGATAGGTTAAAGGTGGGCATATTTAACGAGTTTCAATAGAGAGTAAATTTAGGTATAAAGCTGACATTTTATATTTAAACAGCCATCAATCCAAACACATGCATAGCATAAGAATTGCATATAGGCTGCAGGTAAATATCAATGTGTTACATAGCTTGTTTACACGTGTTCATTTTGGCTAATGTTGACCCCTGTGGTTTTATTTGGAAAATCTGCTTATTGATCTCTGATGCCGCTGTTGAATGTTTCATGTCTGTGCTTGCGTTTTTCATACTGTAACAAACACAGGCAGAAATGAAAATTGTAAGACATGGTTGTTTGAGTACGTATGATATATAAAAGTCAACATCTGTATTGGTCACTTTATTTTTTAAAAAAAAGATGCTTAAAAAAATAATTACTGAATTAATTAGACAGAGCCGGTGCTAAAATGCAGCAACCTGTTTTGTCACAAGCATTTCTAATACTTTGTTGCTGCTGGATTAAAATATAAGAGCTCCTGGGTTTTTTTAGAGTGCCCCCAGAAGGTTTTAGTGTAATTGTGGACTTCATAATGTGCTATAAATTGTAATTTTTTAAGTTGTTCACTATTAATATTTTATATTTCTACACGTCTGTATACTCCTGTACTTACAATTACTTTGCTGATATTTGAAGAGGTAGACTGTAGAAGAAGAGAGTGGTGGTGAATGGTGCTGCATCC